>JBCJKH010038904.1:0-33701 GCA_039877255.1 Loriculus beryllinus
CTCTCTTGAAGCTGCAGTGTCTTAACGATTTTGCTTCTACAATTGTTCTTCATGTAATGAGGGATCCCCCCCCCCCAAATTATTTGTACAAATTAGTAGGGGACATGTCTCCGGGGAACAACTTAATAGAAGTAGAGAGCATCAATGCACCTACAGATTACACCGAACGTTTCACAAAACATTAAAATAACTTGTATTCAAAGTCTGCTAACAAAGGGGCTGCCCTGCTGCTCTTTTTCTTTCCCATTTACTTATTTAGCCAATTAATTTTAGAGAATTAAGCATCTAGAAACTTCTTGAGCACTATGTTCACAAAGCTGCCAGGTACAAACTGAAATAACTATCAGTAAGTCACCTAAGAGTAGTAGCTCTCAGCTAGAGCGTTAATGTATTAATAAATATGTAAAGAGCTCCACCCAGTGGCAAAAGAATGTATTTCCAGCTATGATATTATAACATGAGAAGAAAGGAGTCTTTGGAAATGTAAATATGTATACTAAACACCCTCTACTTAATTCCATCTCTGCAAGATTAATTTTAATCAAAGCACTAAAATCATGACCTTTCACTAGGATAGCTTTATTCATCAGCAGCCACATTTCTGAGAAAATTCAGTCACTGGCTGTGAAAAGATACTGTTTAATCAAGCAGACACTCTGAATTACAAATGTTAAGTAAAAAGAGAGTCTTGCCCAGATGCTTCATAACCTATGACTGGCATACTTGTTATTCTGTGCAGTAATGGGGTGAATTGCTCTGTATGATTAAAAGGCCCTGATTGCTCCTTGACAAATTGAGGTTGACAAATACTTAATTTAATATTATAAGACACTTATTTGGACAATAAATAGACCAGTCTGAAGCTCTGAATAAAAAGTTTTTAATGACACTTATTTTCTTTGTATCATTTTTGGAAACTGATACATAATGACCTTGGCTAAACCAAGAAAACTCAGTATTAACTTCGTATTTTTGTTTTAAGCTTGCTAGGTAGGCTTTCATCTGTAATTAACTACTTTTTTCATCTTTTCTTCTTGTACCCTCTTTAACCTGTCTTAAAAGTGAGGCCTGTTTCACAGTTTCTAGCTTCTTGAACAATCTCTGTGTCAAAAGTAATCTAGCCTGACGGCACAGAACTAATGTATTCCTAAATCAAACCTTTTCAAATTGTGAGGAATAAACATAGTTAAATGGAGATGCTACTAGAGAGCCAAAAGGAGGGCAATGGCAGGAGAAATGCTAGAGGAGTTGGAGCTAGGGCCACAGGCTGCTGGGCTCCAACAGAGGAAAACAACAGCTCTGAACACAAGCAGAGGAAGCAGATCCCATAGAGATTACCACATCAGGATATTGCTTCTCAGATCAGTTCAGCATCTCCTTTTGCCGGCTGACAATGTTGGATCAGTTCAGCATTTCCTGCATGTATCTGGCTCCTTCCCTTCTCATCCTTGCTCCTGCTTCTGTCTAGAATACTTCCTCCTGAACGTGCTTCTCATTCCACTTCCAGTGGCCCCATCACAAAGTGTTTTTCCCTTCCCACCTGCAAACACACTTCAAGGTAGTATTTCTCCTCCTTGTGCTCAGCTTAAGAAATGCTGCATGAGAAATTTCTAGTTGGTGTTGGATTACAGATGCAGAATGTAAACTGGAATGTAGCAGAAAAAAAGTCTGAGACAGCTGCTAAAAAGCTTGCTGACTGAATTAGGCATGATACATCCTGAATCAGGCCTAGGACAAACTTTGGAGACTTTCAGTTATTATTTTCTTGCCTGTCTTGGTATTAAAGAGATAAGAAAAAAATGAGATACCTTTATTTTCAGTATTATTTCTGTATGTCGTTAATCATATTTCCAAAGATAATAAAGGTCCTCCCTGCTTTGCAGAACTGCAATTTAAGAAGTGATATCCTTCTGTACCACTTTTAAAACTAGACTCTAAGGGCCTAACTCCAGTACTGCTTGCCCAGCTGTGCGGCTTTACTGTTCCTGTACATAGGAATGGAAACACCTTCAGTGTGAAAAGCAAAAATCAGTTTCTGGAAGGCACTGTCTGGTAAACAGCAGGGGAGGGAGTGGACAGGAAATGAGGCCAGAAAGGCTGTGGCTGGTGCCAGTGGGGAAGTGTCAGGCTCTACCCCGTAATCAATCAAGCACCTGCTGTTGGAAGCACATTTGGGCAATGTACAGGATCAGTGCTTGCGTAATCAAGTACATTCTTGTACCAAGTCCATCTACCAGCAGGTTTATAACTTTTATAAGTGGTAGCTGATAATAATCAATACACGGGTTTCTACCCAGTAGAGTTATTTTCCTCATGATGAAACACAGCAGTTGGCAGCAGGATGCCTGAAGTCTGCCTACGTCCAACAGTAGGTATCAAAGTCCCTTTTTAAGGATCTGGCTTTAGTGACACCCATCACATTTCTTACTAGAACTTTCATGTTCCTGCAGCATATGGAAAACTCAATTCATAATACTACCCCACAGTTTTGCTGGGCCTTGTGGGATTTTTAATAAGTCTAGATTTTACAGGCTTCATATCTCCATGATTTTTCTCTTCTGATTTTTCTCTACTTGCTGGCAAATTGAAAATATTTTTGCCTTTGTCTGAGTGTTATGGATTTCGTGTCTTCCTAAGTGAATATTATACTGTTGCTTTGTGCAGGTGGAAAATCATCCTCCACTTTAATAGAAGACAAAATCAAACAAAATTAAGAAACCATTAAAACCAAACATCCCTAAACACAATCTTCCATTTCCTTTCCTCAATACTGAATTTTAAGTATGTATTTAAAATTTAATACTGAGGCTTTGTCTTTACTGACCCTTAGGGGTTCTTTTTCCCACTCGAAGAGTTTATACTATCAGTTAATGAAACAGTTTTTTTAATGTAAACCCAAGCAGCATTTCTAATTAGGAAACATAATCCTGTGTTTAGATTAGGTGTTGAAAAAGCAAAAGAAAGATATCTTTTGCTTAGTCCTGTTTCGAATATAAGCTTTGATAGGGAATCACCATCTATCCGTTCTCCTAGTTTCTGCCCCATTCATGTGAATGTACTTTTTGGTATGCAATAGCTCTAGAGTCAAAACAGTATACAGTTAGGAACAAAGAAAAAAAAAAATACTAGGACAGCCCTCCAGTATCTGAAGGGAGCCTACAAGGATGCTGGAGAAGGACTCTTCACCAGCGACTGTAGCAACAGGACAAGGGGTAATGGGTTTAAACATAACAGGGCGAGTTCAGGATAGGTATAATGAAGAAACTCCTTAATGTAAGGGTGGTGAGGCAATGGAATAGGCTGCCCAAAGAAGTTGTGAATATTCCATCCCTGGCAGTGTTCAAGGCCAGGTTGGACAGAGCCTTGAGTGACATGGTTTAGTGCGAGGTGTCCCTGCCCATAGCAGGGGGGGTGGAACTGGATGATCTTAAGGTCCTTTCCAACCCTAACTATTCTATGATTCTACAAAATACAGAACATATAAGTAAGATTTAGAACATTAATATAACACGACAATCTGGAAACAGTGCTGTAATATAAAGTATATTAAAATTGCATTTGACTTCTGCACTCTGAAGTTTTAGCCACCCTATTGAGCAAAAATATGTTATATATTAAGTTCTCAAAGTATTCCTAAGGATGGTATATGATACAGAAAATTCCTCAGTCACAGTTTTACCAAGAGAATGACAACTTTTGGAACTCGATTTCAATGAGACTTTTGATGATAATTTAAAAGCATTCAGAGATGCATTTGAATTCCTCTTGATTATCATCTGTACTCTGAGAGTTGGATCAATTCAGCTATAGCCTATGCCCAAGTACAATGGGAGATTGGTATCTCTATTAGGAAAAAAATCCAGAATATCTGAAAGATACTGAAGAGATTTGTGCGGCAGAACTGGTAATGTCAGTTATAGCATTAGTATAAATAGAAACGGGCCATGAACTTACAAAATCATTGGGGGTTACTTTTGAGAACTCTGGAATCATAAATGAAGTACTAGAAAGTCAGAAAAAGAAATGTAGCACCTACCCTGTAAAGAGAAGCTGTGGAAGACTGAGGTTGTTTTAAACTTTAAGTATCTATTAATGATTTAAATACTTTTCATATTTGTAAGACTTGTAATAGAAAAAGGAGATGATCAACCACAAACCATTCTGCTGTTTTAGCCTGTTGAAAGAGGAGAAACACCACTTCCCTAAATTTTAAGGCTGTTGACCCTCTTCAAAGGCCATCTTTAGATGCTTGTCTGGACAAGCCTAGACAACTACCACCCACCTGGCTCCCATCTCCTTTGTGAAAACCCAAGGGGTACTGCTATGTAGCCCCGAGATCCCTATATCCCCTTCTGCCTGCCACCACCTTGCTGGAAAGGCTCATCATATCTTGCAGTAGGCCATGAATGGGGTTAGAACTACAGTAAGAACTGTGCTTCTATTTGGTAGAATTAATTTTATCCTGCTTTAGGAGCCTGAAGAGAGCAGAGGTGCAGGACAGGGGCACAGAGAACCAGCTGCGAAGGAAACAGGATAGGCCGCAACAGCACTGGCACCGCTTCATATGAAACCCCGAACCACTGAAAACCAAGTGCAAGGCTGATACGCACTAGAAGCTGCTGCCGAGGAGCTCATAATCAGCACAGCATGAACAGCAACGAGCCTGCCCTCAGACCTGGACCCCGCGGGCACAGAGCCCACCGGCGGCGCTGGGGGATCGAAACACTCCCCTCAGAAACAACATCCCCGTGCGCAGCCCACATCAGCTCCCCCGTGCGCTTGCGCCTAACCCGCTTCCGGCTGCGCGCCAATCGCCCGCCGCAGTTTCCGCTCCGGATCGTTTCCGTTCCGTCATTTCCTCTCCCGCCGCCGCTATTGCTGTTTCCTGCCCGGCCGGGGGGGACTCATATCCCTCCACAGGCCCCGCACGCGAGCTACCGCTGCTCCTTCCCTCATCCCCCGCCACCTCCGCCATGGCCATGAGGCAGACCCCGCTGACGTGCTCCGGGCACACGCGTCCTGTGGTAGACCTGGCCTTCAGCGGCATCACCCCCTACGGCTATTTCCTCATTAGCGCCTGCAAAGGTAAGCGGGGACGGGTGGCCTCTTTGTTTTTGGGGGTGCCTTCGTCTCCAGGGTAGGGGTGTGGAGAGCGGGGAGCAGAGCCGAACCTTCGCCGCGCTGCTCGTAGGTCGCGCACCGCCTGTCTGGGGGGGCGGGAGGAGGATGGTTGTCGCAGGGGCCGGCAAGAGGGGACCCAGGAGCTGGCGTTCTCTGGGGATGTTGTTCCTGGGTGCACTGCTCGTCCAGTGAAGCAGTAGCGTTTGTGGGGTCCTACTAGTTTATGGTGGTGCCAAAATAAAAGGGGAACGCGCAGCCGGTTTTCGTGGTGCTTAATTAACGGGTTCGCCTCTGGTGTGCCAAAGCTCGCATGCGCCTGGTTTGGATCCAAACTATTGGGTGAGGTGGGAAGCCTCGAAAAGATTTATTTGTAAAACTGCCCACATGGGCTGTAGGTTTTAAAGTGAGTTTCCGTTTAATCAGGACAGCTGCCATGCTGCACGTATAATGAAAATGTCCATCTCCTTTCCCGAGAATGCTGCTCCTTTTGTGAAAAGCATTTCTCCTTCATACAAATATATGTTAATCTTATGTACGTATTCATAATTCAGACATTTCTGCTCTGGGGGGCATCTTGTTCAGTGGTGCATCTTCTTGTGTGAACAACTTTTTGATAGCCTCCCAGAAAAAGTGAGCACAGGAAAGGTTTTCTGTTTTACCTAATTTCTGTATGTGGTTTAAATGTACTTGCTGACAAACGCAAGGCCTACTTCTGCATACTGTTAGTCTTATCATACTGTTCCAAAGTAAGAAAATAAACCTGCCCCGCCTGAAGAAAACTAAGAAATATAAAACCAGAACAAAGGGTTCCTTTCTCTCTCCCATCTACCTTAACAGAAACCTAAAGAAAATGTTTATCTCATTTGGAGTAGTATTTTAATGTCTATACAGTTTTAGAGTTGTGAAGCAAGTACAGCTGCGTATCTAAGCTTTTCAGATAAACTCTTACAAAGAATATCTTCATAAAGTATGTGACGTTTTCACATTCTTTATGTTTGTGCAAGGGAGTCTCTTTTTGTTTAACAGCTTCTTTATTTTATCACATCACCTGAATATTGGTTTTGTTTTTCTGAAGATGGTAAACCCATGCTGCGTCAGGGCGACACAGGAGACTGGATTGGCACCTTTCTTGGTCATAAAGGTGCTGTTTGGGGTGCCACTTTGAACACAGATGCCACTAAAGCAGCTACAGCAGCAGCAGATTTTACAGCGTAAGTGATAAACTGTTTGAAATCTGTATTTTATTTTAGTCTCTATTTTATTTTAGTCCTCTTTGGTGATCTATATTTATAGTAAATTACTGATCTATTTCTTTTTATTTAGTAATTGTTAGCTTATTTATGGCTAGCCAAGTTAAAACTGAGACTTCTAAGTTCCTGAATGCAGCTACAGTTAATTCCATTGTGATTAATAACTGTGATTGCTTTTTGATAAATATACTTAATTACCATACTAGTTTGCTATAATACCATTTCTATATGGCTTTAACCTCTGGCACTGTAGTTGGAGCATAGTTGAAAGAAGGATTTTTATTTTGCTTCTACGAGTTGGCTTCTTTTTATTATTGCCAAGTTGGACTAGGCTTGGAGTAACCTGGTCTAGTAGAAGGTGCCCCTGCCCATGGCAAGGAGGGGTTGGAACTAGATGATCTTTAAGGTCCTTTCCAACCCAAACCATTCTATGGTTCTGTGATTATTACAGGAAAACTTGTAAAAATTCTAGTGGATTATTGCTTTGGGGTTTTTTTTCTTGTTTGTTTGCAGTATGTATTAATATTTGGCAGTTTGAATTCTGTTAGTAGAGGGCAATCTCTATTAATAAAGTTGGAGAGAAGAACTGACTTTGTCTTAAAACTAAAATGCTAATTAGTCTGCATTATCCTGAAGAAGATGATGAAGGAAAATTGTGGGATAGTACAAAAAAGATGTAGTAAAAACATGTATTTTCATTGACTAACTGGACTATATCTTATAAGAATGTAGAACTTATGATAAAGTGTTATCATGATGTCAGGGAAGATTGCTTACGTTCTAATCTGACTGTTCAGGTTGATTTGTCATAGTGCTACTAAACATAAATGTTTTCTCTTGCTGTTCAGCAAAGTGTGGGATGCTGTCTCAGGCGATGAATTAATCACACTGGCTCACAAGCACATTGTCAAAAGTGTAGATTTTACACAGGTAAGAAAAACTTATATACCATATCTACCAGAGAAGTATTTTCTGGAGTATGTTTTGGTATTAGTTGCTCATCAACTTTTTATGTGCTTATCTTAATGGGCAATCAATCTAGTGTACTACTTGTAGCTTTTGACATTGTAGATTAAATATAATAATTCAGTTAGAAGTTGTTACTATAAGATTCATGGAGGAAGGCTGGTATTATGATTCAAAATAGAGTTGACCCTTTATAACTTCTGTTTCAGGATAGCAATTATCTGTTAACAGGTGGACAAGATAAACTGCTGCGTATCTATGACTTGAGCAAGCCAGAAGCTGGTGAGTGCTTTTTAGAGCTGATTCTTGGGGGGTTTTTTTCAGTTAAATAAAAGCTCTGAAATCACAAGCTACTTTGTTATGAATCACAAGAGACAAAGTTGAGGATTGTTTTACAAATGAAATATCTATATCCTTAAGTAAGATGATCTGTATGTTTTAAGTTTACATTTTTACAAGTGGATTAGAGTTTATAATGGATTTCAAGGTTAGCATGTTTCAGCTCAACACACTCATTAACAGTAGGTCTAATTAAAATTTATTTATCTTAAAGAAAAAGACTCCACGTGTTTGTGTTTAAATTTATTTTCATACTGAACTACTGATGATTGATATGGAGCTAGAGAACCCTGACTAGTTAAACTAGTGAAGCTTTTTAAATTTAGGTGATCAGATATCCAGTTTACACTTACCCTGTTCCTGGAATAAGATCTACAGGTAAAGTCATAAGTGCTTGAAGGAATTTTACAGTTACTAGTAAATGGAAATCCATATAGCTTAAGAAAGCTCCCAAACTGCTGCATGAAATTACTTCATTTTCTTATATGTATTAAAATATTTGACTTTATTTTAAGAACCTGATGTTGTCAGTGGACATACTTCTGGCATCAAAAAGGCTTTATGGAGCAGTGATGACAAACAGATTCTTTCAGCTGATGATAAAACTGTCCGGTAAGAAAAAGTTACTTTCAGTTTTCTAAGCAGCTCACTTCTATTTACTGTCTTCTGCATGAGAAGATAGTTATGGTTTTTGGTAAAAATACATAACACAAGTTAGTTAATCCTAATTACAGCTTCATGCCTAATACAGCTCTTTTTTCTGAAGCCTAGACAAGACTGGCTGCTGGGGAGATGAATTGACAGACCCTTTCTCAAACTGTGCTCTCCAGAAAAGACGGAAGATATGCCTCAGCTTTCTGGCTGATGTGACCAGTGTCATTTCATGCTTAGCTGACACACCATTATATTTATGGCACAAACAAGAGGGAAATAGAATGGTCTTTTCTACTTTGTGGAAGGAAGGATGGGAGTGTGAAGTGACTGGTGTAGTTTCCCTGTGGTCTCCTTTTCAGTTCTAGTTCTTTCCAGTTTCCTGGAGTTCAAAACAGACAAGAGGCTCATCTTCTTTGCTTTTCTCTGATTGTAGAAATAGAAATGTGGCAGTCAGCTAATGAATGAAGATTCTTAACTTGTCGTAGCGGAGCAATTTTATTTATTTAGATAGCTCTTGCACACCTAGATAGAAAATTTTAGTATGTTGAATTAATTTCTGTTGTTTGTACAAATTGGCATTAGTACCCCTTTGCCTTGGGATAAAAGGGCAGAATAGAATTTTCAAGCCTTGCTTCTGGAAAGCTTGTACTACTCAGGAGAATTATGGCAAGATTTTTAATCTCTAAAAGAGTAGTTAAGTGGTATGTATACCATTTAATATTGTTGCATTAAGCTTCAGAAGTAAAAGTGTTTTAAAGCAAGCACGTCTGAAAACTTTGCATAGGTGAGAGCAAAGATAAGAATGCCAGTGAAAATCTGAATTACTTGTGGAATCAAATCAATTGTTACATGGCGTTTTTGATCCAAATCTTGCCATTGCTGAAGTAATCTGAAAGTGTTTTCCTTTTTTGTTTCCCCCTAAGCCTTTGGGACCGGAGTACCATGACAGAAGTGAAGGCACTAAATGTTGCAATGTCAGTGACCAGCATGGAGTACGTTCCAGAAGGGCAGATACTTGTGATAACCTATGGGAAGACTATTGCTTTTCATAGTGCAGAAACGTGAGTCCAAACCACAGAATTTTCACAGGTTGAGTAATGGGCTTGGTTGTGAGTGAAAAATGATTCTACAAGGCCAGAATCACCAAGGTGTCCACTAATGCCAGTTCTGACATCTTTGACACCTTGTTGGACGCAGAGTGTGAAACAACTACCCTCTTCTAAAACAGTGAACCGTAACTGTCTGCAAGGTGCTAGACTGTAAAGATTTGGTGCCATTTTCATTTCGCACTAATTGTAATTGTAGTTAAATAAGCTTCATCCAGCGTTCAGTTCAGTGCTTTTCAGAGAACTTAATTATCTATACATCTTTATGATGTGTTAAGAAAGCAAGTTATACACTTAAGCATGTGCCAGAAAGTAGTTCTGAATGTGTGAGCTTTTGTTTTACTTATTCTGAACTTGGTCCTAGCTTGATGAGCATGATTTGCAAGTATTAAAACTTATTTCAGAAACTGTATGTGGGGGGGTGTATTCTGTTTTTCTTAAAAGCAGTTGTGATTAGTAGAATCACAGTTTCTTTGCTCTCAATATTAGGGTTTTCTTTAAATAAGCTTCGGTAACAAGCTTTTCTCCCACAGTCTAGAGCAGATTAAATCATTTGAAGCACCTGCTACAATCAACTCGGCATCACTTCACCCTGCGAAAGAATGTTTGGTTGCAGGTGGTGAAGATTTTAAACTCTATAAGTATGACTATAATTCAGGAGAAGAATTAGGTACGTTTATCTTCTGTAATCAAAAAAGTACTTCTGAAATGGGTATTAGAGTAATGAAATAATGACTAATAAATGAAACTTGTACTCAAATAAGATCTCAGCATAGCATGCTGTGCAAGAGGATGGAAGGAAAAAATGCTTAACTGATAATATACTTTATCTCAGTATACTTAATGTTGTTCTTCTAGAACTAATTAAAGCCTCCATTAAAAAGCTTTTTTACACAGACCTAGAAAAAGTTATTCTGTATTGCTGCAGTAACAAACCTTAAGTGTTGTAGCATTCATTAGATATGTCTAATGATTTGCAACTACTTTTACAAAAAATGTGATACATTTATGTTGTTGGTAATGTTGGACAAATAGATTAAAAAAATTTATATATTTCAAAGTTTGTTTGTTGATCCCACCTTCATTTAAAAATCTATGTGTAGAGTGAATGAATGGTTGAAGGAATAGAGCAGGTGTACTCCATGATACTGGCTTGTGTTATAGTTTTGACTTAAGTAAGCACCTGCAAGAAAACATTAATATGTTATCTAAAGTAGAGATCACTTACATGCCAATTAATAGAAGCTTTAGTTTGCATCAGAAGTTAAATATTGAAAAAGTGTCCTCTTCCCTCAGTATTTCTTCCCATCTTCTGATTATTTATATTTACTAATTTCAGTTGTTGGCTGAAACATGAAATGAATGGTCTTGATGTGTTCTCTTACAGAATCTTACAAAGGACACTTTGGTCCAATTCACTGTGTGAGATTTAGCCCTGATGGAGAGTTATATGCAAGTGGCTCTGAGGATGGTACACTGAGACTGTGGCAAACAACAGTAGGGAAAACCTACGGCCTTTGGAAGTGTGTGGTTCCTGGTAAGTGTCTGCTTGTTCCTTGTGAAACTTGGCTGCTCTGTGTGTTTTTTATGTGATATCTATTATAAGTGGTAAACGTTATTAAATTTCATACAGTAACTGTAGTGTCTTCTTAGGGCTTCTATAGATTGAAGGATTTGTAGATGTCATTTAAGCAATTAACTTCAAATGTGTAAGCTTACTGAATAAAGATACTTTGTGGCTATTCAGGCAAACAGTCTGATGTATGTTTGAAAGAAATATTAAATAGTGCTTCTAAGAAGTTTTAGAGATGAGAATCTAAAATTTCACTAAATTAAGTGGAATTTTTTCATTAATTTTTGGGGGAGGAACTGAAGATACTGACTGTGTTTTCTTCCATCTCTCTACAGAAGAGGAGAATGCAGAAGCAGCAAAAGCAAGGACCACCCTTCCAGGAACTGCAGAGGAGGAAATAGGTAATGCACTGAATTGCCAACTTCAACTCAGCTAAGTGTTAAAAGATAGTGACATTTGTCAGTATGGAAAAAGTAGCTTTTCCCAGGTACCTTCTGGCATTTTTTCACTCTTCTCAAAAGATCTTTAAATGCATTTTCCTGAAAATGACCATGTGGTGAGTGTCAGACTACTGAATAGAGCTGAGCAGACAAACAGATGGGGTAGAATAACTGCATCAGGTTAAATGGGAGAACAAACGGAACTTGTATTTAATCAATCCCTGTAACATTTATTTGGCTTAAATATCTAAGATGAAATTAAAATAACACCCTTTTTATTTAATTGCAGAAGATCTTGCCTCTGAAAATTCAGATACAGTGTACAGCTCAACTCCTGAAGTTAAGGCCTGATTATTGCAACTGTTAACATGACATACGGACATACGAGACTAAATCCAGTTACCGGTGATAAACAGCAGCCTTCCAGAGTGTGCTCTCTTCATGAGGCAAAGATGGGCAGTAATTGATGAGAATGCGGTGGAACTGGCTAGGTGTTGTCTGTAAGAACTGAGTATCCAAACAACAGAAAAAGACAAGTAGTAGAGTTCTGCTATCTTCTTAGCATAACTGCCTACTGTCTTTTTAAAGAAGTGTGCAAGCCAACATCCTGTCTCTCCAACTTCAATTAGACTCATTATAGTGTGGGGTTTTTTTTTCATTATGGAGAGGAGAAACAATGGCTTTTACCCACTTTTTTTTGTTGGGGTTTTTTTTTGCTTTGTTTGTTTTGTTTTGTTCTGTTTCTTTTTCTTGAAAGTTGGAAAATTTGGCTTTAGTTGAAAATGGATTATGTACTTCATGTGTTTGGTTTGGGTTTTGTTTAATTGTATGCTGCTTCTGAACGTTTGTTTTCAGTTGTCTTAATAAAATGCCTCTCAAAACTCGTATCTTAATGTTGAGTGCGGAGTTCATGGAATGGAAAAGTAACGGAATCTTTTCTGGCATCTGGATTTCTACTATACAGAGGGAAGAAAGCAGTAAGGATGTTTTAGTGTTGGTACAGACCGTGGCAAGTTCTTTAATCTGTAAGCGTTGTGTCTTTTTATTCTTTAAAGTTTGAATGTAAATGTGAGTCTCTAAAATCAAAACCAGTGAACACTCCTAAATTAAACATGCTGCCTGAAATACTTGGTTGTACCTGAAAATCTCAGAGGTTGGCTTTGAGTCTGTATAGCACTTGGGTTTAGTCCTCCAGACTGGATAAAAAAGTTACTCTTTCAAGGTTACAAGTCATATTTTCTTCATTAAAGAAAATATTGCCATTCTTCCACTTGTCATTTCCTTTAATGGTATGCTGTAAGGTTTATATGATGCATTCTGTAGAGAAAGAAAAGTAATACAGATATATTTAGTGATATGCCTTTTTATTTTTAATACTCATATTTGTCCTTGCTCTTCCATGTTTTCCTCCAAGAGTACAATAATATTATTATAGAAAACTGAAGGTTAATATTTGAAAATTGAGGTATAAATTGAGATGTGTGCAGTTACGTCTGAACATGAGAAAGTACTTTTCCTGCGTGAGGGGCAGTCAAACACTGAAACAGATTACTTAGGAACATGATGAAGTCTCTGATCTTGAAGATACTCAGAACCAAACTGGATGTGACTCAATTGAACCTGCTGTATCTGAGCCTTTTTCAGCAGGTGCTTGGACTTGGGTGGTTGGCAGAGGTCCCTTCCACCTCCAGCTGCTGGAGTGGATGATGTGAGAAGGAATACAAGGAATGATCCTATGAGTCTTTGTTTCTTAGTGCAGTAGTAATGTTGAGGACATGTTAATTTATAGATACTATTCCAAGCTTAGTTTGCAGTTATCTCTGAATTTTACTCTCAAAACAACTTACAACCCTATGATTTACGGCTAATTTTGTCAGCCTTATTTCTAGTCTATTTCAGCCTAGAAGCCGTTTTACAAGCTGAAGGGTGTTTAAACGAGAAATTCACATACCTCATGCGACTTAGTGCAGGCTCTAGACTTTGCTATTTCAATAGGCTGTGTAGCATTCCACAGAGACTGGAATAGCATCCTCAGATTTCAGAGCTGTGACCATTCACTGCTTTAAAACGATGCTGTCTTCAGTTTGTGGTTTCTTTGCTAGCCATGTGAAAGGACAGCTGAAATGATGTTACCTAAATGAGAATATTAACAGTGTGTAATACTTTTTTCCTGTGAGTTTATGTCATCACAACTCTAGCTAAAGGAGGCTGTGATGTTGTCAGTGACTTTGTTACTGGACTTGCATTTTCCAGGTGTTACGAGAAAGTTTTACAAGGTCGGTAAGTTACAGAGCCTGTGATGTGCACGTGTAACCCTAGTTTCTATTTGAAGATTCGACTCGAAGGAATGTTAATTTGCCTGGACTCCTTACCATAAAGAGGACAGCTCGGGTGTTACTTATCCTTAAAGGAACAGAACATCCTACAGCCGCTCCTGCCGCAGGGCAGCAGTCTCTTCCCCCGGGAGGCTATGGGTTGGCGGTAGGTCTCGGGTGCCTCGCAACCAGCCTCTCCGTAACGCCGCATCCGCACTGTATCGGTGGCGGCGGGGGAGCGCCGTGCTCGCCCGCTCCCAGCCGCTTCCTGCCTGTGTGGGGCGGGACCGGTGAAGTCGAGGTCCGACCGCCTCGCCGGCCTGTACAGCCACCGGCAGCGCGGGCAATGGCGGGGCGAAACCCAGGCACCAAGCTGGGTAAGGAGCGGCGGCCCGCGGGGAGGCCGCTGTGGGGTCGGGCCTGGCCCCGGCTCCTCCGGTAAGGGCTGTTGGCTGCGGAGCCGTCGCGTGAGGCGTTCCCGAGGCGGCGGACCGAGAGCGCTGCTCGGGCAGGGGCGGCCGCACGCACTGGGACCCGGCCGAGAAGCGCCGGTGAGGCTCCGGACGGCTGTCGGCTGTACCACTCAGTGTGTACAAGCCAGACTGCTCCAGACCATTGTTTTTATTGTTCTCCCTGTTGCTTGCTCTCAGAATACTAGTGAGGATTTTGCAGGTGGTCTGCAAGCCCACGAAGTGTCTGTGCCACAATGAAGGGCAGAGAAGGGACCATGAAAGGATTTCTCTGCCATTTCCCAGTTGGAGCTCCTCTTCTGCTGATTGCTGGGGATAGGGACAGAGAAAGGGCTACAGCTTTCTGACCTCACCTAGCAAACTCTAACTGCAGCGGTGGGATGAATTAAGGCGATTAGCCTTCCTGCAGTCTGCATTTGAGATACAATAATTTGCTCAATACGAGCAGATGGCTAATTAAGTGCAGCAGATACAGGGGTGGCATCATGGAAGATGGGCAGCGAAGGACAGCTGGTGTGGAACAGGTTGATCTCAATCCGTTAGCAAGAGCAGAGTTTAGGAGTCCATACTGCACTGTCGTGGCTGTGCTCTTGTCTCTAGCATGAGTTCGTGTGTTTTTACAGAGCAGTTAAATGATTATCCTGTGGACAACTGAGTTGGCTGCGTTTTCATTCACCAGAATCCTTGATGTCCTGTAACTCCTGAAAGTGAGCTGTCGAATTGCTCTCTGATGTGCTTACTCTTGGGTTGCTTGCAGGGACATGTGAGTTTCAACTGTAGCCATCTGAAAAGCATCTTTTCGCTGAAACAAACATTAATAATGCAGTGGCAAAACTTCAGCATCTGTTAGGAAAAACTGGCATGGAAGTTTGCAGAAGCACTCCAGTTACTCTAAGCTAGGTGCATGTTGTGCTTTTTCTTACTGTAAATTTAATGTTACAATTGATTGTTGGTATGTGGGAAGAAAAGAAACTTGAAGTCAGTTTAGTTCTTATCAACAGTCATCCTCTGACAGATGGGACATGTCAGGAAGGCTGTGCTGCCAAGGGGAAAATTATTGGAAGAAACAATTGACCTCACTAATATTTGGCCAGGTCTTCCTGTGCATCCTTAGTCAAGGGAGAAGTATTCAACCTGCAACTGACTAGCACATCGTACTTGTTGGTTTTGACACCACTGAAGTAGTCTTTGAGTATGTTCCAAGTACTTTCTATAACTCTTTCTTCTATTCTAAGTAGCCCTCCTCTGCCCAAAAGGCAGAGTCAACTTATTGCTCAGGACTATTAATGCAGAACACAGGATGGATGTCTTCAGGGCTGCACCATGTAGCCTCTTACAGCTGTAACTGATTTACCTAGAAAGGCCACAATCCTCACTTTATCCGCAGGTACTTGTTGCCATGCATTCCCAGTGATCTGCATTAAAATCATTTGTGGTCAAAATAGGGAACTGCAGGTGTTTAGTCGTGAGAAGAGAAGGCTCAGGGAGGACCTTATTGCTCTTTACAATTACCTGAAAGGAGGATGGAGCGAGGACATGGCTGGTTTCTTTTCGTAAGTAACAAGTGACAGGATAAAAGGTAACAGCCTCAAGCTGTGCCACGGGAGGTTTAAATTGGATATAAGGGAAAATTTCTTCACCAAGAGGGTATTGGAACAGGCTGCCCAGGGTAGTGGTGGAATCTCCATCGCTGGAGGTGTTCAAAAACTATGCAAATGAGGCCTTTAGTGACATGGTTTAGTGGTGGACTTGGCAGTCCTGTGGTGATGGTTGGACTTGATGATCTGAAAGGTCTATTCCAACCTAGTTGATTTTATGATTCTATGATTGAGGTTAAGTGTGCAGGACAGGCATGGTAGGGGAGCAGTGTGGCCATCACTATGTTTGTATTAAGCCGTAGCATACCCACTGTGTCTGTTTCTAACAGCTGCCTTATGTTGGCTGCTTGAAAGGAAGAACTGAATGTCCCTGCCCTTTACTCTCCCACTAAATATACATCTGAAATATTTGAAGTGCTGCATTTAAGTGAGTTGCTGTATCTTAGCTGGTAGCAGTGCTCAAACTGAACATGCTAAACCCTTGCCTTATCTTTCATGGTTGGTAGCAATACACACTACATCTGTGGCTTGGGCACTTTGGCTTTGCCAGCTTGTGCAAGCAGCTTTAAGAGTAATTCGAGTGATTTGCCCTGTATCTCACAGAGAATTCTGTAGGATTATAGTCTTCTAACAGGGACACCTAGTGGTAAAATATGTTCTACTTAAAAATGTATTACTTGAGTCTTTCTCTGTGCTTGCTACCTAATGTCATAATTTAAGCAGTAAATTTCTGATGCTGCTATTGGAGAACACCTTTTTGTTTATCAATGACATGCCAAACTCTTCTCAAATAATTACATATAATGCTTTCCCATATGATTTTTAATAAATACCTTTTTTGTAGAAGTCCTTAATTCATCCTCCCCTCCTCCCCTCCTTCCCTCACTTCCTCCTTCCTTTCTTTTCTTTCTTCTTATCACTATTCGTTAGTGGAAGAAGGTGTTTACTTGGAGTAAAGAACCAGTACATTACAGCACAAATAAAAAGACACCTATTTGCATGAACTAGTCAGAAGGTCACTAGTCTAATACAGTGATACATTTGCCAGCAAAAAGTCGTGTAAATGAGGTGGATAAGGAATTGTACAAGGTTGTCATTCCACAGACTCTGCTTTGAGGGGTCATTCTTGAGTGCTCAGGTTCACCATGATGCCTGCAGGGGCTGAAGGGATTCTGCCTTTCCTCTGCTCCCAAGGATGGTGGAGTATCACAGACAGGTGATACAGGTGCTTCATGTTTTGTCATATTTCAGAAAAGCATCAGATGCAGCATTTTAGTGCCACTTCACAACAGAATAGCAAAATGCATAAATCAGTATCTGGTTTGTAGTGTAATCTAGTAGCATATTCCTTTGGTTTGAACTGCGGGGATGCAGATGTCTTCCATGTGAGTTTTCTGTTCCCTGCAGATAGAATTTTGATGCAACAACTTCAGAAATCACGGAGAAGGAAAGATATTGAGTAACCTTGGGCAGAGGTAGAAGATGGCAAGTAGGATGTTTAAAACCAAGCAGATAACACAGCTGGTGTGTGTGGAGCCTGAGTGTGTGCCTAGATACAAGTCTACTGCCCAGTAGAGGTGGTGGAATCTGAATCAGAAAGGGGAATGGCCTGAACCACAGTACAGGGTTGTGTGGTAGAACAACAGCAGGGTTGCCAGTCACATAGGTCTACTGTTTATTGCATTAGTAAAAGGGTAAATCCTGCCTAACCAACCTAATTGCTTTCCATAGTAAAATGACTGCATATTTTGACAAAGGGAGAGCAGGGGATGTTGGTTTAGTTCAATTTTAGCAAGGTTTTTGACACTCTCTTTTGCAATATTTCATATCCATGTTGGAACTTTTGGATGGATGAATACTGAAATGGTTAAAAACATGATTGGATGGTTGGGCTGACACGGTGGTGGTCAGTAGGTCATACTCTGCTTTGAGGCTGGTATTTAGTAGGGTAATGCAGGGCTCTAGCCTGGGACCCTTCCCACTTAATGTATTTTTTTAGTGACTGGAAGAGGTGATGAACTGCTTGCTCGTAAAGTTTACAGATGTGACTGAATTAGCTGGATCATTCAGAGGGACCCGGACCCAAACTGCCTGGGAAGGAGGATCAACAGGAAGCCAGTGACGTTCAGCAGGGCTAAAGGCAGAGCCCTGCCTTGGGGAGGATGTGCCCTGTTAGTCACAAGGGCTGTGGCTGCCTCCCTTGGGAGCAGCTCTGCCGAAAGGACCCAGGGCTGGTGGGCAGTGAGGTGGGCACAAGCAGCAGTGCCCTGGCAGCAGGGATGGCCAGTGGGATCCTGGGCTGTGCTGACGGGGGCACAAGCAGTTGTAGCTTGTGGGAAGACAGGAATCATCCTCCCTGCTCAGCACTTTTTAGGCCATATCTGGAATGCTGTGTCTGGTTCTGTTGCCTCTCAACAGGAAAAAGAGATTGATAAACTGCCACAAGTTCAGCAGAGGGTCACCAGGGGGGAGTATTCATATTCATAGAATAGTTTGGGTTGGAAGGGACCTTCAAGGGTCATCTTGTCCAACCCCCTGCAATGAGCAGGGGCATCTTCAACTAGACTGGGTTGTTCAGAACCACATCTAGCCTGACCTTAAATGTCCCCAGGGATGTTTCCAGGTCCACCAGCTCCCTGGGCAACCTGTGCCAGTGTTTCACCATACTCTTGTAAAAAATGTCTTCAGTGTAATTAGTCTGAATCTCCCCTCTTTCAGTTTAAAACCATTATTCCTTGTCCCACCTCAACAAGCCCTGCTAAAAAGTCTCTCTCCATCTTTCTTATAGGCCTCTTTTAAGAACTGAAAGGCCACAATAAGGTCTCCCCTGAGTCTTCTCAGGCTGATCAACTCTCTCAGCTTTTCCTGGTAAGAAAGGTGCTTCACATCTTTGATCACTTTTGTAGCCATCCTCTGGATTCTCCAGGAGGTCCATGTCTTTCTTGCACTGAGGACACCAGAACTGCACACAGACTCTAAGTGGGGTGTCACCAGAGCAGGGTAGAGGGGCAGGATCACCTCCCTTGACCTGCTGACCTTACTCCTTCAGATGCAGCCCAAGATACGATTGGCTGTCTGGGCTGTGAGCGCACACTACTGGCTCATGTTCTTGTGTTCTAAAAAAGTAAAAACTTATCTGTGTTGCTCAGCCCCTCTAGTTGAAGGGCCAGAAATACATTCATTATGTTTCAATTGATACTTTTAATTATAGTTGGTATTTCTGAGCCATTTACATGTGAGAGCTAGCCTGTTGGTAAGTGGCATTTAGATAATGAAGTGTTGCATCCCTTTTCAAGACAGTGTAATTCTGTTCTAATATATTAATAGATGTTTTTAGCCTGTACTGTGGCTGTGTTTCTTCACTGATCCATTCTAACACCTTTTGAATCTGCTGAATAATTTTAATCAAATTTGAAGCACAGATAGATGTCTCAGAAATAAATTGCTGGATGGAGAGATCAGATTAGTTCTTCTGTTGAGGGGAAGGCAGGCATAGTTCAGCAATTACATAACTTTTCATTACCTCTTTTTTTTGGGGGAAGACTATGGACAGTTTATGCAAGTAACAAAGTCCTGTTTACTCCATGATCATAAGGATCATAACAGGACAACTGGGTTATTGGGGTTAGGAGCAATTTCTGGAGCCAGTGAAGAAGGGAGGGAGCAGCAGAGGACCTGGACCTGCAGGAAATCAAGCTCCTGTTGTCCTGCAGCTTGCTTTCTGAGGAAAGGTTTGTCAATGGGTTTCAAAGTGCTTTGGAGGATGCTGTAATCTATTTCATGTGACCTATGATGATATCACTAATGTCACAAGGTAGTAGAGTTGATTTCTAGTTCAGGGCTCATGCCTTTGTGTCCTGCTTTGAGTATCTGAATGCTCATGACTTGGAAACTGAACTTCTCTCATATAAGGAAAATAAGAGGTCCATAGCAAGAGTCACTGTGGAAAAATAGCTATAGCTTCTGTCTTGAAGAAACTGAATAACCTTTAAGCCTCTAAATCGCTTACATGGTAAGATAACTCTAACAATGTCTGATCCTGAAACCTTTTCTCTCTCTTCAGTGGCTTTGCTCAGCTCTGCATGGCCAGCTGGGGTCAGCCTGTGTCCAGGTGAACACCTCATTTCGCCACTAAGGGTTCAGGACAGAGTTTCACTCGCTTCTCTATAAATAACAGCTTTCATCGCTTCCCTTACCCATTTTATCATGTGTTCACGGTAAGAGCAGGAGCACACATGCTGTTTCTGGCAAGGAGGAGGAAATAACCAGTTGGGGGGGGCAGCTTCTTTTGGGGACAGTGCTGTCTTAAAATGCTTGTGAAGTTACCGCCTCAGGCGTCCTTGAGCTTTCTGTTCCACCATCTGAAGGGATGCCATCTACACATTTTTTTAAAAGCTTCTGAAGAGCTTAGTCTGTTTTATGAAGAATGTGTTAGTATAATTACATAAATATCTAAGATAGCTAATGAAGTGGGTTTATTTATTGTTTTCCGAGGAAATGCGTGGTATTTTTGGATTCATGTTCTGCGAAGAGAAGAGATGAATTTCCTGTTGAATATGATTTTTTCAAATGTCTTCGGAGAAAAAAAGTAAACTTGAAGAGTGATTACAGAATATTGGCTAATTAGCTATAGTGTAACTGCTTTAATTACTTTTATCCGTGAAGCCACATGACTGTGCAGATGACTAGCAGATGACTTATTTAAAAAAAAAAAAAAAGAAAAAAAGAGACGTGTTCACACTGCAAGGTTAATGAGACTAATTAAATATAGTTTTCCTTAGCCAGATACTAAATCCTAAAGCTTGGGAGACTGGGGGAGGGGGAGAATCCAAAGGCAGGCAGTGCTCTTTCAAATAATGATTTTATTCTGATTTTTAATGCAACCGGGGAAAAAAAAAAAGCTGGAATTGAGTGATATTTTTGAATAGAAACACATTCAGAGATTTTATGAGACCTCACATGGCAGACTTTGAATGTCTATTTAGAGACAATTATGCTCAGTCATATATGTTTTCATTTGCCCACTGCTTTAATTAATGGAGAAGTGGGCTTGAATAAAAGGCCTGTATTACATAGAAGTCCCCATCTGCTCCTTCATATTAACAGAACCTTTGTCCTTCCTCGCCGTGGGTTTTATTATTTGCACCATTTTATATCCTTTAGTAAACTGCATAATGTCTCACATTGTTTTCTGCAGACAGGAACAACAGTTAAACAATTTTACTTTTTTTGTTTTTTTTTTTTTTTTTTAAATTTTCTTAAAAACTTTCTTTTCTGTGCACAGTGGTTCAATATCCCACAGTCAAAAAAAAATCAAACCTTGGGGATCCAAATTCCGTGGTCTTTCAAGGAAACTTGAATCTGAGGCACAAAAATTAGATATTAGACCTAACTGAGTTGCCATGTGTTGGCTGCCTTCATCACTAGCCTTGAGTTATGGAAAACAGAGGGTAAAACATGTTACATAGTGTGTAGGGCTTAAGCCAATGTAGAGGTTTCACTAGTTTATATTTCAAGGCCAGGTTGGATGAAGCCTTGGGAGGCATGGTTTAGTGTGGGGTGTCCCTGCTTATGGCAGGGGGTTGGAAATAGATGATCTTAAGGTCCTTTCCAACCCTAACAATTCTATGATCTTAATTTCTTGATACTCAAAAAGAAGGAAAGTAGCCATAGGTTTTGTAGCAATAGCTTTTCTCACCTGCTTTCTACATATCAGTTAAGCTTCTTGCTTTTGGGGCAGAATAGATAAGCCTGTGGCTTTGAAAGTGAAGAGGAGAGATGAGGGTTTGTTGTTCAACTGATTGTGACTTTGCAAGCTCCTATTTGTCGCTATACAGTGAGGCTGAAGCTAAAGTGATGCTAATGAAATTCTTAAATTCATTAGGATTCCTTTGAGATTCCTTTTTAGATTTACTTTTTCTGATTTTGCCCAACATTTTGATGTTGTAGGTACTGCTTATTTAACTTACTGGAATGTCCTAATAGGGAGGTGTGAGCAAGGGGGCTTAGAGTGCTCAGAATGTCTTGGTTAGGTGTGTTTCATGCCTTTGTCCTGCATTTCCATTGAATCATCTTTACCCTAAAGGGGCTTCTCCAGAGCTTTTTGAAAGTCTGATTAGGAAAACAAGCTTGTATTTACACATAGTTCAGCTAGTATATTAGTTCTGCATTTTTTTTAGCTATTAAAATATGGAGTAGGAAGACAAAAAATTAGGATAAGATTTCTGCACAAAAGTAGTGAATTTTGACTATCAGATTTTTTTTTTCTTAATGTTTTAAACCTTTTTAATCAACATGCTTGAGGGAAATGCAAGTTTAATACGGTGGTGAAGGCTCATAGGGATGATACGCTCTTAATAAATTGTGACACAGAATTATTATCTCTTAGTATCTAACCCCATGTCCATATACTGACGTTAACTGATGATGATACTTCATGATTGATGGTGGTGATTTGCTGATGATTGGTGGTTAATGATTGTGGATGTCGTTCAGAGTATTTTCATGGATTGTTGATATGATTAGTATTTAGAAGAATTATGTTTTGGGACATGAGGGGTTTTAAAGGTATTCTGATCTCTTTTTCCGGTGTACTTATGTGAACAGTTTTTATTAATATTCAAAATTACACCTTAGGTTTATCATACTAAGCAGAACTTTAAAGATTCATGAACCTGGATCCTGAATTCTCCTTTATCCATCAGTTACCCTTTGTTAAGCAGTGTCCCTTCTTTTTTTTGGACAATTTCATTATTTTAGTAAATGTCTCTAGATCTGGTTGTTGTTTATGGATACTGAAACTCATTGAAATTGTGAGCCAGGCTGCCTGCAGTGAGCATTTCAAGGAATCCATACATGCAACACCTTGCTCAGGTGGGGTCCTCTGGAGTGCTTGGCAAGGTGAACACTTCTCATGCATCTCAGCAACTTCTGGGCAGGTATATTGCCCAGGAATTCAGTGCTTTTGGAAACTTGCAGTTATTCCAGTTAATCAGCCTCTAGTAGCAAATTCAGTAAAATTATCTCTAGACAGTAAAACCCAAGTGCTTTCTTATGCAAGGGTCTGTCCAGAAGTTTTCATGACCATGTGCGGTACAGTTTCTGTAGACAAGGATTCATGCACACAAAATTGCTGTTGCATCCTGTGTGCCACCAGACAAGCAAAGGATTGAATAAATGTTACCATATTGTGGAATCCAGAAGTAAATCATCAAGCAATGGCAGAAGGCTGCTTTGTGGATTTTTTAAGATACTACATATTTAAAAATCTTCATAGTCCAGGACTGCAACGTAGTGTCTCTCATCAGCTGTAATTCAGTTGTAATGACAAACAAAACATGCTGTGTGGAACATCCAGTTCACAGATCATACCCTAACAGAAGTTAATGCTATTATGGTATCTCGGATGAGTAGTAAGCACTCAAGCCCTTTAAAGTATGTGAAAGCACAACATGCTCTTCAGAGGGTCCAAACTTTCTACTGAAGTCCCACACCATATATTAAAAGGACACAGAAATAGATAAGACATTTTTTCTTTTTCCACTCCAGAATTTGGCTGGATCTCAAAAGTGTATGTGAATCGACCTGAAGTTGTGAGGCATGCAGAACAAATTAAAAAATGGAGAACTGTGAAAGGTAATTGGCAAGTAAGTGCTCTTTTTATGCATTCTGTTCCTGTATTTTTAAAGCAGTCACTCTCCCTCTCTAGGCTGCAATATTGAATTTTTTTCAAGATACATGTAAACTTAAAAGATGTGCTTGTCCATGTCTTATTTTAATAATTTGTATTTGATGATGGTAGGATGGAATAAGGTGATGCATTTATCCAAACAAGTTAAAAACCTTATAACTCATGAGTGGCAAAACCGCAAATGAATTTAAGTCATCTTTATTCATGAGTGGATTAAATTGTATATTACTATCCTACCACATTTATTCTGTTTCCCAGACAGACTTCTCTGCATGCTGACTTCTTATTTTTTAATTTTGAAGCTGTAAGATATGATCATGGTCCCTGTCAAGTTTGACCTACCTGGATGATTTTTCTTTACTTAAACATCCCCAACATGTGTGATTTCTTTTCTTAAGTAGTTCTTACCTAAAACTCAAAAATCCTGGCAGGCTATGGCACTCAGGGGTGGGAGGGGAAAGAGCCTACTACCGTCAAACGGGCTGACATCTCTACTCCTCAAATAAGGTAAATGATCGGTTATTTTCTGTCTAATATAAAATAGGTTCACGTAAACTATTGCTGAAGCCAGTGGTCAAATGAACTTTGTTTTCAAGGCTGACTTGTATTCATTAACACACACATTCAAGCTGTCTTGGCAGTTACCTTCAACCTCTGCTGATTGCTGCCCTCCTGGCAGGATTGACAGATACTGGCTTGGTGTGCATTTTGGTTTCTCCAGTTTGTACATGAGAATCATAATTCTAAACCATCAGGTCAGCAGCATAAGGTAGTGCATTCTGCAAAGCAGAGTAGGTGAGGCATGGCCGTGCGCTGGCTTCTGCTGCCCGTGTGTCAGGACAGGAATGGGAACAGCAAGCCGAGCTGGCTGCAGGATGTCATGAATGCTTTGACAGCCTTCAGCCAAGGGCAAGGTCTGAAAAAAGCCATACAGCAGACCAGGAGGTCCCAGTGAGCTCTCAACTTTGTTCCAAAGGACAGATTGATTCCTCATGCACCGCACAGCTGTTCTGCAAGCAAATATGTGTGATTCCTCCCCTCTGCATGCTAAACAAGTCATTTACTTGCAACAGTGACTGAAAACCTGGGAGAGAGAGGAAGGGGACAATAAAGGATCAGTCCTAACAGTGCAACATAATAGAATAAAGCAAGAATCATTTAACTGTACCTAAATTCTTAAAAAAGCTGTTCAAAACAGTTGGCATCCTGAGCTTAGCATGTCAGGCAGCCATTCTGTGGTGGCTGAAGCTGCGTTCACAATGAATGCGGATGTTGCGGATGACAGCTGGGGGTAATTTGATGTACCTGTAAGACCCTACTGGAAGGTGAAAAAACCTTCCTACCTGTTACGTGAACCTGAAATTTGGGCTTTGAATATGATGATTAAATAAAAAATGGATATAAACTAGGAAAGTTAGACTCCAGCTCAACATTTCTTCAGTTTCTTATCTATAAAAAGGTCACTTGATACCAAGTTTAGCAGTCCAGTAGCTCTGGGTTGGGAAATGGTGTCAGTGGGAAAATCCAGAGGGTATTCTGCAATCTTTTCTATCTTCAGGTGCTGCAGGTGAAGTAATATAAAAAATAAGTCTGCTGATCTGACCAAAGTTACTGTATAAAGAACAAAGACACAGAGAGCCACAGGCTTTGATTACAAAGAATTGTAAAGAAGAAAGAGATTTAATGACTCTCAGTATGGCTGTAGGACAAATGTTTAATTATTACTGATGCTTCTGCAATCTCCTGTGTAGTAACACTGATACTGAACTACTCAAGTAAGGTTTTACTTTGAAGAATGCCAGAAGCATCTCTCCTGTATTTGAGCATTGTCATTGCAGGATAGCTATGTGCTGTTTATTTTACAGGGGTGGTTTTGAACCTTTACTTGCTTGAAGTTAAGCAGTTCCACAGATTCAAATTTTGAAGCCCACCTCCAAATACACATCTGAAACCCTCCTTTTTTAAAAGAATGAAGTTCATACCAGGTCTTGAAACTCCTTGACAGTCATCTGTCTCTATGACTTTATGATTCATGTCACAAGACATGAGACAGAAATTTGTTCAAAGGAAAGATAAAAAAAAATCCAAGTAAAAGAAACTAAAAACCGTTTAATGTGAAAACCCGCTTTGAAGGATTAGAGAGTGAAAGTAGAAATCAGTTAGAAACAAATAGTCAGGCTTTGACTAACAGAAGCCAGTAATGGTTCATTACTTCATTCTGTCACCCCAAAGCAGCTTTCAATGTAACATTTACTGCAAGTTCAGAAAGGAGACTTCTGTCATCAAAGTGTGAAAGGTTTGTAGGCTGGCCATTCACTTAGGGTTTGCAGAGTAATACCTCCATGCAGAAACAAGTTTTGCTGCCTGTCAGTGTCAGAGGGCAGTCAAAGAGGAGCTTTATGGACGTCAATGGACTTTGCCATTGCAAACTCTCCCCTTGCTGAACATGTGCCCACTAAGAGATGTCAGCTTTTTGCAAAGCCATCGCTGTAAATGAGAATTTGCTGGAAGACCTTCAACAAATACTCCAAAGTAATGTCTTAAGCTCAATTTTTATTCAGCAAAATTCTGTAGCATTTTCATCTAAACAGTGCTTACTCTTTTTCCCCCATCAAATAATTACAGATGTTTTTTGTTCCCTGTTCACACAGAAGAAAGTGGAAACATCTGGAGTATAGATCCTAAGTTTTAAGAAGTCTGGATTCTTACCCCCCACTGATTCCATGTTTCACTCTCACAGCAGAAGAAGCATGCAGACATGCAAGTGTGCAAATTGCTGATGTGTAGACTCATCTGGTTACTGGCAATTGCAAACCTTGTGCATACAAGCCTTAAAGACACAGACATTCTTTATAGAATGGAGCATGTTATAACAGTGAGGTTCCTCACATAGGTAGTGTTTTCATCTTCGTCTTACAGAATTAAATTTGAAACAAGATGCTTTTTATCATGGTAAAAATGTTTGTTTGATTCTTACAGAGTTCCATTTGGTGGTTAGTATTTGCACCAAAATCTGGAGTTTGATCCTTTGATTTTGGGAGAATGGACTTTTGATTCCAAATACTTTCTCTAGCATTAGATACTGCTCAAGACATGAACAGATATCTACCAACCCTGTCCTTCATAAACCATGCTTTGTATATCCTCTATGTTTCCTCATATCCCGTATGTTTCCTCATTCTTGAAGTGAGATCCAGGCTTCTGATTACTGCATCTTCTAAGTGAGTTTGGCTTTGGAAGCATAAGCTAAAATATTGTATTCCTTTCTTCACTCCCTTTGTAGGCTGCTTGGCTGCTGAAAGCTGTCACCTGCATAGACCTTACCACTCTTTCAGGTGATGATACTCCTTCGAGTATTCACAGACTGTGTTTTAAAGCAAAGCATCCCATCAGAGAGGATCTGCTGAAAGCATTGGACATGCACGATAAAGGTATGGTAGTTTTTGTTGTGTGTATTTTGTAGAGAAAATGTCTACAGTTCCTCATTGTTCAATTTTCAGGAAGTGGTAAAAATGACTCTTCTTCCTATAAGGGAAGGAGTTATGGTAGGGAGCGCTGCAGAACTAATTGCCCTGAGAGAACAAACTAGGTTCTATATGATCTTATTCAAAGCAGCTGTCTTAAGTTCTAATTGCTAAATATATGTATTCCTTTGAGTTAATATAAGAATATAAGAAGAAAAAAATCCATTCTCTGTTTGGCAACCAAAGTGGAGCATGGACTCAGGACAACACTAAGTTATGATAGCTATTGAGCAAATTTGATATGGAAGCTGCAAGAATGTAACCTCAGTTTGTGTCTTTTAATAACAGTGCACTAAGGTGAAACTAATTGAGTATTTTTTAATCTGCTGATGTCATTAGTAAAATGGCAAAGGGGAGAGTGTTCATGTGAGTCCTCTGGATTTCATGCTTAGCTGCTGTTTCTGTAACTACTGAGTCTGCCACTTTGCCTGTCAAAAAGATGCATCCCACAGTCCTAAGCATCTTATTTTTCCTTCAGAATACATTATCTGCTTCTTTCAGTAGTTAAGATAGGAGACATCTTTGCAGTCAGGTCTATAAGGAATTAGTCCTGTAATGGTGGTTGTGTGCATGTCACATATACACATATGTACACACACAGGATTCCAAGAGGTGAAGTCAACTGAGTTGAAGGGATAGAAGACAGCCCTAAAGAACTAATGGTAAAACTTTCATTGACATTACTCAAGAAGGCTCCATCTGAAGTCCAGGTGTTGCACCCAAGGCTGACCGCAATAAAATTTTGCAGCTAATTGAGACTGTCAATATAACTATCAATAAAATGTCTTTATAGCTGAGCAGCGTTTCTGAATTTTTCCACATGTAATTACTGATGAATCAGTGAATACCGTTTGACTTTGGTCTTATGATGATCTAACAAAAAGAAAATCCCAGTGACATTTGGGGCATGCTTTTACTCTTGGTATATTTCAGTTTTATATGGACATTGGCCCTCTGATTGAAGACATATGATGTAGAACCAAAGTGAAATCAGGCCTCTGGTTTTAAGCCATAGACATAAAATACCGAAGATTAGTCTTACTTTAAAACTTTGATTTATGGACTCTTCAGACAGGTGAAGTATTTAAAACGAGGTCAATTATCTGAGACTTTGAGAGAACAGCATTTTAACTAGAAATACAGTAGGACTGCATTAACATAAAGACTGCTCAGTTGCTGCTGGGCTTAGTCTGGCTCAACAAGTAAGGACAGAGCTTGGCAGTGTGGTTTCTCTTGCAGTAATTTTCTGACTAAGCATGTCTTAACTGTACGTGTTCACATTAAAAAGTGAATCTATCTATAAAAATCTTGGCATTTTAACTCCTGCTAATGCAAACTTGCTTCCAGGGTCAGATGGAGGAACATGAGGGCGGTAACAATATGAAGAATTACCTGAGCTGTTTGAGCAATATAACAGACATCTCTAATGTAGGTCTGTAAGATCTGTGTAAGAATGCAGAAGTGGGAGGTGAGAACAATGCACACATGCTCATAATGTGATTGCACTTGAGAAGGTGGAGATCTAGATATGAAAAAGTGAACTGTAGCTTTTGCAGGTATTACTGTCGGAGCGGTTTGTGTATATCCTGCAAGAGTCACCGATGCTGTTAATGCCCTAAAGGCTGCTGGCTGTAACATACCAGTAGCTTCAGGTAAGCTTTATTCAAAAATATCCTGTTAAATATATTGATGCTATAAAATAGGTAGAAAGATCTAGCAATTTGGACTTACTTTTGTTTCAGAGCGTAAGGTAGAAAGGTGGCAGGTGGAAGGAAAGGAATGGAGGGGAGAATTTGCTTCTGGTATAATCTTTTTGTTTTCCTTCAAGCTTATCAGGACTGCCAAATCCATTTTGCTGGAAGCTCTTCAAAGAAGTCCTTAAGATATATCACTGTTTTCCTTATCCAAATAGAAAAAATTGAGATAGTATGTGGGACAAAGTAATAGTAGACACTAAGTCAATAAAGACAACAACAACTATAATGATGCAGTATGAGCTTTAGGAGTTCTAATATGCTTCTCCCACCCCCCAAGCAGTTGTTTGTCTTTTAAGTGCAATCCTGTGTCATGATTTAACCCCAGCTGGCAACTAAGCACTACACAGATCTGGTGTTTAATGTGAAGATCCATGTGTGGTTTTTTTTGTTGTTGTTTCATTGTTGTGTACAGGAAAAAATATGTACTAAATACATTTGTATGTCAGAGAGAAAGAGGATCTTGAAAAACTGATTATTTTTCCATTTCCAAAGTTACCTTTGGGTTCATTGAAAGCAATTGTTGCTATTTTTTAGGTGTTAAACATATTACTAGGATTTAGCTTGAAATACTACTTAAAATAATTAGAAAGTTAAAAATGTATGTATTGCGTCATCTATGAGCTCACTCCTTGTTTGCTCAATTTTGCTGGAAGCAATAGATATCGTGCTTTCTTACGTAGTCTGTTTTGGAAAATATTAAGACATGTGAAAGAGACGTTTTTGCAAGATGCACTTAGTATCTGGACATTGGTTCTTGAGGAAGTACAGCTGGACATTGGTCCAGCTTCTTAGTACAGCTGGACTTTGGTTCTTGAGGAAAGAGCTAATGTTTCTTGTGGATGAAGAGAGGGTAGGATGAGATGTCTTTAGATTGTTTGGATTATGTTATGGATAAAAGAATAAACAACTTTCACACTCTTTGGTGTATTAGAAGTATATGCAATTTTATGGTCAATTTATAAAACATTTTCTTTCCTCTACCTGCATCCCCTTTTTTGCTAGTGGCTGCTGGGTTTCCATCTGGACAAACTCCTCTAGAAATCAAACTAGCTGAAATAAAGCTGGCTGTGCAGTATGGTGCTAGAGAGATTGACATTGTCATTAGCAGGACTCTGGTGCTGACTGGCCAGTGGGAAGGTAAGTATCCACCCTTTGGCAAGGAACCTAAACCTCTGTATCTGCGCATGCAAGCTCTGTCTTTGTCTCTTCCTCAAGTCTCCATATTGGTCCTTGAAATTTTGTCCCTCCCCTAAAAGTAATTGATAATCTGGGGCACTGAACTAAATAAAAACTATTTAATTTATGAAGAATGGTTGCATTTTTTTAAAGAATGCTGTTACAAGTGCTGTCAGGTTGGGTACGCAGAATTACTTTGTGTTTTCAAAATTCACGGCTATTCCTTCTCTGCCTTTAGAGGATTTTGTTTACAGGATTAAAATAATAGCAAATGAAATGGAAGTGAATGTCTAATTATTTGAATAGTTTTGTTAAAACCCCCAAGGGATGCCTAATGTAGATGATAGCTCGTTAAATACACAAGTTCTTGACAAAAATATGTATTTCACTTGTTTTATTTTTTGTGAAAGTTGACGGTACAAATTGACTGTTCATATTATTATTGATGTTCTTGTGTCTGTAGACTACTACTAATTAGTAAGAACAATAATGCTGAAGATGGTTTTTGCTCTAATTGCCTCCTTAATGTAATGTGAATGGTTTGCCTTAAGTGCTGACAATGCTACTATAAGTAATCTCCATGTGAAGGTAAACACATCATTGTCTTGGAATGAATTTTCCCCTCATTGTATAATGCAGCGCTTAATAGCCTGTTTGTCTGGAAGATTTCCTAAAGGATCCCTGGTACCTGAGTTTGGTTAAGGAAATACGGTTATGATGGTAGCAGATCCTATTTTCTGATTTTGGTCTTCTTTCAATTAGCAGCTAGAACTGAAGCAAAAGGCCCTCATGTTTCTGCATCTGTGTCTTCAGGACTGATATTCTGGTTTCCACTTCTACACCTTGACCTCTTTTGTAGTACTTACCAACTCTACCCTTTTGCTCTTAAACATATGCAGTTTTACAGAAATTTGACTTGACTTGACATTGTTGCAGACATTTGTTCATTCAGAGTGACTGTTTTATGTTCAGGTGTGGCCTCAGAACTTGCTGTAAAGTGGAGACTGGGTGATTGAGTGGTTTTAAATAAGACAGAATCTTGGTTCTGTACCAGCTGTCAGCAACCTTCCTACAGTGTATCTTCGTTAGCATTTACACTGTAGTTTACAAACCAGCTACCAGCTCCAGGAGCTGTGCTGTGCTGGGTACATGTATTATCTTGGATACAAAGTGAACAGAATCAGTGATCTGTCACTAAGACTGAAAAAAGACCACTGCAGTGGACATGAGCAGCAGCTTGCAGTTGTGCCTGAAAAAGTCTGTTTTGTAGCAATTTCTATTGTTAGCAATGGTTGCCAGGCTTTAGACTTCATGGTGTAAACCACTTTTAAGTGCAAGTTGCATGGAGCAGAGATCAGAAAGTTAGTGCATGTAAGCAATTGCAGGCTCGAGGTTTTATTGCACTGGATTATGTGAAGGAGAACTCAGAGGTTAAATACACTGCTAGATTCAGAGTGACAGCTTGTATCAGTGACTGAAATGAACTGGACATACGTTTTTAGGTTTTTCTGTGTGGGAAATAAATTGGATTTTGTGATCACAAATTACAGGGAGGAGTACACAGACATAGAAATGATGAATGTAGTATAAAGCTGTCAGTTTACCAAATAAGTAAATTAGGGATGATTTTTGATTTGGAATGCATAGTCTTTTATCCAGAACTGAAGTCATGACAAGGTTGAAAACTGTCCTTTTCTTAGCAATGGTTACTTTATATTTATTTATTTATTTTTTTTTACTGAGGGCAGAATTTATTTCCAAATGTTTTCTGAAAATTTAGTCAGGAACGTGAATTTGTGTGGGGCACATGGTCTTGAAAACAGCTCCCTCAGGAGCAGAATTTACATGCCATGATGCTACAGGGTAAAAAATTATATTTAACCTGCCCATCAAAAAAAAAAAAAAAAAAATTACTTCAGGAGGTGATCTGAACATTTTGTAAAAATCTAGTATTCTGAATTTCTGCTTAGCTTTCAATAAATGTATGCTATCTGTATGAACATACAGGTTTCCATCTCTGTCTAATGATTAAATATGATACACAACAATATATGAAGAATGTTTAAGGAAGCTAGAAGAGGGGATGAAGACATCCCTCTATTACATAAAATTGAAAATTCTAGTGCAGTAACCGTGCCTGTGTTGAAGGTGCTTCATCAACTAGAGCTGCATTGCAGTTATTACAGAACCTCTGCTTATGCTTGTAATACTAATATATTTTTATCGTTATTTTCTTCTGTTGCCTGTCTTCACAATGTCAGGAGTTATTGACAAAAATATGTATGTGGTAGTGTGCTTTATCTTACCATTCATATATTTTTAGCTTTTCTTCTAGCCTGTGCAATAATTGGGGTCACCATGATATAATAGCTTTGCTTTGTGATTTGTTTCAAAGGCTTGTTTGGATATTAAATATTTTAGTGTCTTTCCAATTATGTCAAGTTATTTTAAAGCAGTCCTTAAATATTGTTGGAGCTCTTTATGACACTCAGGATATGTTTTCTAGATCTTTATGAAGTAATTGTTAAGATCTTTTTAAAAGTGCTGAACATGAAAGCAGCTTTATTGGACAGCTAAATTATGCTGGAAAGTAACATTAAATGGGATATAAGTTAGTGAACTTCTATATATTTTACAACCTATTCACTTTTAAAGCAATACTACTTTACAACAGTTTACTCAACCATTGTCTTGTATCACTTGATGAAGTATGGATACAGCTTAAAAATCAAAATTTAGGTACTGTCTTTAGGCAGAGAATGTGGATATTGTCTTAAGGCAAAGAATGCAGACTCTCTAGGAAAAAAAGATGAACACAGGTGAATTTGACAAGCAAACTGTATTTATTATATTTTTTTCCTCTGTTCTCAATTAATATGTTGGGGTTGCTGTACCTTCTGAGACTGTTGTTTGGGTGCTGTAATAAGACTTCTATTTCTATGGCTTTTAGTGAACACCTGGACATACTGCACTGTCAGCAGCTTCAGAGATATTGTTAGCCCATCACTTGCTCTATGTCAGTCAGTTGAATTTTCCTACGAAATAAGGGAAGTATGCCAGTATATTCTAAGATGTTTGAACATGGCTGTATCCATGAAATATAGTAGGTATAACCTCATTATGAAAGCTGCCTTTCAGTTCTGTTCGTAATTATTAAAATGGGGGTTGAGAGCCTTTGTTTAGGTTTTGTTAGGGTTTAGGGGCCCCTTTTGTGCTACATACTTAATGAACAGCACAGAGAAAATACACTCCCCACTCCAGAGACTTAGAAAAGACTCCACATGTTGTTCAGAAATACTATAGTTAGATCTACCATTTTCTAGGCGTGCAAGCTGATGTGGGATCTGGAAGTCTAGTTGCACAGTTTCTGTCTTATATTGTCAGAAGCAGCTCAGATTCTTGAAGTCAAGCTCTGTTTTCAGTTTCATGGGAATCACTGGAGCCTGGAGTTGCACATATGTGACTGAGAGTGGAGCTGAAGGAGTTGTGTTGTGCTGATAGCCTTGTGCTTGTCATTTTGTTAACAAACCTGCCATTAACACGCAAGACAGAAGGGACTCCAGCTCATTTTCCAGTTTCCCATAATGATTACCTTGATCTTTTGGTCTAATAGAAATTGAAACATCTTCCCTCCTTGTCTCAGTTTCTTACCCTTAACATCAGTCAATGTGACAAATAAGAGAATTAAAAAAAAAAAAAAAAGAAAAAAAGAAAAGGAAAAA
>JBCJKH010038908.1:5757-26003 GCA_039877255.1 Loriculus beryllinus
ACATTCATGGTTTGCACACTGACATACTTTATTATTGTATTGGTCATAATCATGAGCACAGAGTACCAACTCTTGCATTATATATGGTATTTTTAAAACCCTTAACCTACTTTATGTGCTATGAAGACACAAGGAGTCTTTGAAAAGAGAATTTGGCATGAAACATGATTGTTTGCAAAGCTAGCTGATTCATCGCTGGTCTTTTATTTTTTATTCTGCTAGGCTATTCATAAATGTAGATCTTTCTAAAGCTAATTAATTGTCAAAATCACATTTCTGTCAGTGAAGCAAGATCCAGATATGCACTTCCACTTAAAAGCTCTTTTAGGTATCTTTTCAGTTTTTCTGCCCTGCAAAGTTGTTCAGTGCAAATATGAACACCTAGTATTTTTCTTTCATGACTGTTATGTTTGCTTAGGTAATAAGTAGAATTTTATTTCCCTCCACCCACAACAGAAGAAAGAATATTCCGAAATGGGATCCTCTCTGGTGATGAGTGCCTTCAGCACAGAGCTCAAGTGGAGATCCAAGCACTGAGCTGCTATTTTTCTTTTCAACTGGAGAAAAACGTATAATATCCTAGCAATATTATTCGTGTACTTCCCACTAGTGATGTAATCCCTCTCCATTCCATCAAACTAATGCCTTCCAAAGAAAACATATAAAGTAAAAAGGGAGGAGGTAGAACTATTTATAATTATTTTCATTTGTCAAGCAAGTTAGTGCTTGTTCTGTCTTGTGCTTGAAAATGAGTTCTCCCATTAACAGTGCACATATACCCACATCACAATAGTGTTTGAGCTTCTCACTGTCTTTGTAATAATCATCCTTAGAGCAAGGTAAAATTTTTAAGGTTAGATTTCCAAAGAATTTCTCTGTGTATTTCAGTGATTTCAGTAGGTGTTAAAATTCTGGTAATTAAGTTATGTGATGCCACCAAGGCTAGAGCTGCATTTCCTTTGCTTGAGGTGGCCATGGCAAGCGGTACTGACAGGTACTGATCCTTTGAGTTGTGTTTCATTAGACCACAGAGATACATTTGGCAAAGCCAGCTCCAAAAGCTCCTCCAACCTGTGTGGCTTGTGTTGGTCCTTGGGATGTGGGGAGATGATTTCCTGCTTTTTCAGATGGTTCAGTGTGACCTGGAGCTGCTGCAATCAGCTGATATTAGGAGGCAACCTTAGTGCTCATCTCTATAACAAAATGTACAGCATGTATTATTTAAGCAGTGAACCGGCAACAAATGAAATAGTTTTCTTGTTCATCACAGAACCTTAATTAATAAAATCTGACTCAAAGTGAGCCATCCTGCCCCTGGGCACGTCATTGTGATTAGATATTTGAAAGAACTGGTTTCATTATTTGTTGTTGTTGCTATTATAATTGTCATATTTTTGGTCCTGGAATTGCATTCTTGCTTTCAAGAATCCTGAAAGTCTGAAAACTTGCAGAGGAAGAAAGGAATACTGTACTGTTATTTGCTCACATTGTTCTTTATGTTTGTAACTCACAGAGGTTTTATTTATTCCTTCTGGTTACTTGCTGCTTTATTCCATGCCTGTTGTTGGTACCTTTAAAAGGAGACCAAGGACGAAGTAAGCATTGACTGGTTATAAACTGCTTCAGTAGAAGGGTCTGAAGCTCTTTGACTTGTCTTTTGGGGGCAGGCCTTGCAAAGAGCTTGAGGCAGATGCACTAAACTATTGCTTCTGTCAGAACAGTAACATTATTCAATCAACTTAAAATATTTGCATAAAAATGCAGGGACTCTATAGATTTTAAAATGTGTTGGTTTTTATAAATAATGTTGCAAAGTGAACTTATTTTTAGCTTAATAACATGGAAGTCTTATCAATGAACAGCTAGCCTTTTGGGTTCAAATATCTTCAATTTTTCAAGTATTTATATTTTTTTAATTTTATGCATGTGTAATGACAGTGGAAAGCAATTGAGCAACGTAGTACTGAGGGGAGTGTACTAGCTGTAGTATTTTAGGAATAGTCTAATTGCCATTAGAATACGATAATCACTCCATATTCTCAAATGACTTAGACTAGCAATCTACTTTATTCATCCTTTTTTAAGGGAAATTTTACTCTAAAAATGAATTTGGCTGTGTTCAGTGCTGTTATTTGCCATTCTTGGACCTATATTCTGGCTGTAGTTAACAGTGTTTCTTTTGACAGATGATGATTTGGACGTAAATGCGAGAAAACTCTGGAGACTTGGAGGTGCCAATAACATGGGAGCCATCAGAAGTCGTGGACTTACTTGGGCTGTAGAAATCAGGTGCATGAATAGTGTTGCTATTGGGAACAGGTAGCGGAGTTCATGGCTTGTCTGAGTAGCGATGGCAGGACTCCAGTGTGTATTCAGATGTCGTTTAAGTTTTGGGCCCCTAAACCAACATCTGACTGACCGCTATTGCCTCTTAAGAATGTGAAACTCACTGGTGGTGAAAGTTGCTTCTAAAGTCTTAAGAGCAGAAATGATGTTCTGAAATGAAGTCATGACTCTTTTTATGTTACTGTTGAAGCCAAGCATCTGGAACTAGAGATTTAAGTGAAATGTGAATGCCAGGAACCCTTTTCTTGTGCAACAACATCAAACTTTGACATTACTGTAGTGTAGGACCAGGCATTTGAACTCTGAAATGTATCAACCTCTGCAAGGTGTAAAAAGGCCTATTTGTATAGTCTGGAAGTGGTAGCAGAGAGAATTGTGCTGATTTTTACTGATCTTATGAGCACATATACAGGGTATGGTTTTTCTTCTTTTAATACTAATTTGAATATGTGAACTGTTTAGTGTAGCTTCAGACCGGCTTGTTCAGTGAAGCTCGTTGTTACACAGCTGTGAGAAGTTTAAATTTAGGTATGCTTCTGTGCAGACACCAGTGCATTTACTGATCTCTGTAGGAAATAACAATGGCTAAATTCACTAATACCTCTATCTTCTGTGTAAATATATGGGATGAAAGTCTTCACACCAGTATCAGCATGAATAATCTTGTTATTCCAGCTAAGTAGTTATGCTCAGATATCTATACTTAAGTAAGTTCACCTGGTTTTAGTAGATCACATAAATGTTAATTGAATACTTGAATACTGTCATGGAATAAACTATCTTGTGAGAGGGTAAAAAATACCAACCAAACCAACTTGTGTAAATGGCGCAGAGTGGAGTTGGGTTTTAACCTGTCTTTGTTGGGAAGCATGGCCAGGTTGAAGGGCATTGAAAACAAGATGGGACAGTTTTTATAATACCTAGTGTTGGTCCTTTTCATGAAAATAATTTATTGTACAAGAATTGGCAGTGCTGTCCAAAAGTGATGTTCTCTAACTGTACAGTTTAATGCAAGGTTGATAAACTTAATTCTGTTCTTGATTTAATTATGGATAAAGGAATCTTTTTCACATTGGCAATGGTTATGTAGGTTCTGTATGGTAGGGTCAGTGCAGCACTACATGTGATTATTTTGGGTGGCCTTTCACACTTTAGAACCTAGAGATTTTTACAGCAATGTGAAAACAAACATCATACTGCACAGAGCCTGGGGGTACAGGGGAAGGAGAAGATACTGAGGAGCTATTACAGGAACTGCTTTTTCTACTGCAATAAATTTTTTGGGATGCTAGCTTTTTTTTCCCTTTACCTTTTGTTACTCAGCTAATAATTGTTGGCCTTTACAACATGATTCAAAGTTCACTGTAGTTAAAGTAATCTCATTGTCCTCTATGGCTTTTTGGGTCACAGCAGCAGAAAAGGCACTCAGACTTCTTGCCCTTTCGTTTGGGAGCTGTGATTTTATGTGGGCTTCCTGTTCCTGTGAGATGATTGTTTTGAGTTGGCTTCATTCAGAGTCGATTTCAGAAACAACAAGCTGAGGCTACCCATGCTTTCAGTGTGTTATTCAGTGTGTGCTAGGCTTTTTATAGACAGTCTGTGAACTTTAAAAATACAAAATGCTTACATTCGGTATGGTGAATGAGGGTTCAGCTAAACTGCTTTTATTAACATTAACTGAATGCCTCTAGTATTTATATACCATTTTACACTTTTGAAGTGCTGTACTGACGTTAATTAATTTTCAAAACAACCCTGTAGAGTAGTGTAGGTGAGAAACATGGTGGCTAAATACCCATCAGCAGCACTGAGAATGTCCCCACGAGGGTTTAACAAAATGACTGAACAAGGACGTTCTAAATTAAATGCCGGTTTCATTTAGTTTAATTTGCTAGCTCTAACTTTTGTTTGTGCAGAATAGTAGATGACTGTGCTTGTTTATTTATGGGGTTTGTGGTGCTTACAGAGGGACATTGGAAGGTGCGAAGTTCATATGTATGTTAAAAAAACATGAAATAACTATGTACTTGGTATAGAAAAAAGAAGGGTGCATATTCACAACAGCTCACAATCAGATTTAAAAGTTGTCTCATATGATTTAGGAGCAAGATTTCAGAACTTGGCATGAAGAAATTCTTAGCCAGGCTATTAAAAGCTGACATCATCTAAAAGGGCAGATTATTAGAAGTTTTGATCACTTGCTTAATAGAGTGTTTAAGTGGTTAGAGCCAATGCTGCATAACGTAAATCAACACTTGGTGAAAGGGGGCAGAACCTCAATCACTCTAACTCCAACTATCAACAAGGAAAAAACCATTGTTTTCCTGTAAATTAATTAATTTCTAAATTATTACAGCATCTGTTAAAGCTCAACCAACCCTTACCCCACTTTCATAAAACTGACCAGTAGCACAAAGTAGGGTAAAAATTAAAAACAAAGAAAATTTAGAAGATTGCTATTCCTTTTATTTATGCCACATTGTCTTTGCTTTTTTGCTATTAAGGAAAACATGAGGGGAAAAATCCTCTGTTCTAGAACAGAAAGGAAAAACTGTCCAACACTTAGTTTCAGCTAGTCAGGCCCTTACTTTTCTTAAACTGTACTGTTTCTAAGATGAAGACTTTTTCCTATAAGTAGTAACAAAGTTACTATAGCTGGTAATTCTCTGCGGAGCAAGAGACTGTCAAAGGCAGTTACATACTGCTACTTTTTGTTTAGATTTATTTAAGACATCTTGGGCTGAGGAAGTCACTGTGTAATTTATCTGGAAAAGGTTTTCCAACACACAGTTTCTTTTCCTTTCAAGCTCTTCTGTGAATTTCACAGCCACTTCCTCCTCTGTTTCTAAAGGCACTCAGGAAAGCTATGAATTATAGCATCATGTTGTTGACTAGAAAGAAGTTTTATATATAGTTATTTCTCAATGGTTTTGCAAGGCAGAAAAATAGCATAAAGGCATCTTCCTGCACTTTATGTAATTTTGCCCATTTTCAGAGCAAGCTTTAGCTTCATGAGAGCTATCAGAACCTCAGGGTTTATTCAAAATGGCTAAATTGGGAAATTATGCTGAGGGAAAGAAATACATGCATTTGTGGCTGCATGCATGTGTGTGGCTTTTCTTGTAGACCAGCTAATTTCACTCAGTGGGGTAATCAAGCCTGAAAAAGAGAGATGGAAACTTTCTTTTAAAAGTAATTAAAAAAAAAAATTAAAAAAAAAATCAAGAACATTTATTGGATGGTGATTTGATAAGGACCATCATGTATTTGGACAACTTAATGGATTTGTATTGATATTTCAGTTCTTTAGTAGGGGGAAAGTAATTGTGTTAATTACTGTGTGATTATGTATTTTTTTTCTCCCAATAAAAACCCAATATGGTTTAGTAATCCTACATTCTTAGATGGAAATGGGAGAACACAGAAGCTGAGAGGGAAAAAAAAGCTGGAGGAGGGAGACATGTCTTCTAATGTGTTTGGGAAATGTTAAAAGGTTTGGCTACTTAGAGCAGAGCAGATCTGAAGCGTTACAGCAGCAAAATACTTGAGGCTCTGAAACTGTAATTCTCAAAATTACAGTGCTGAAAGCCAGTTTGTGCCATTATAGTATTTAATGTTTTTGTGCATGAAAGCATCACTTACAAGAAAAAAAATGTTACTGAATATTGGATTCCTGCTGCTGCTGTAATTATCTTCCTTTAGATTATCTTTGTTTGGCTAGGCGACTCTTAAAAAAAGAAAGCAAGCCAATAAAGCATCATTTATATGAAACAGATTCTTTGCAAGAATATTTGTCTTGGTATGCCTGAAGTTTTATTTATACTTACCACTTCATCACATGAGCTGAAGATCTCTCAGAAACCTAATCAGTTGGACTTTTTCTCCTGAATGCTAATTTCTAGTGGCTATTCAGTTATTGTACATTTCCCTAGAAATCATAACTAGGATACTGTGAATATTTCAGTTGTTTGGATTTTTTTTTAAATAGTGTTCAAGTTATTTTTCTGTGAGACAAGATCTCTTTTACTCTTGAAGTTGACAGATTACACAGTGTTAATGGCAAAACAAGGAGATGTGATCTTGCATCGTAATATCGTCTTGGCAGTGAATATTGAAGTCTTAAAGATGGTTTCTGTCATCTGACCATAACTGTGCGTCCACAAGGGCTAAGTGGCTGCTTAAAAAATAAATCATGTCACTTTACTGAGCATGTTGAAAAGTGGTGTTCTCTGTCTTTACGATTCTAGCCATTATGTCAGTTTTACTTCTGCTAGCCCTGTAGAACAGGTACAATCATAGGAGACAGAACTGGTATATACATTAGCTTGAGAATTGCTAACGAAGTTCCAACTGCCAAATTCTACCTGCATATTAAAAGCATAGCACAGTTTCACCTTGTTAATGTGGCTGTTTAATATTCTGCTTTGCCTTTTAATTTCTAGGGAATCTGCTTGTTGCTCCAAAGCCTTACTCTTATCTTATGTTCAGCTCAAGATTGTTGTTCTGTACATTAATTTTGAGTGTTACTGTTTTGGTCACAGTTTTTCTGTGCATGTCTTCTTGAGGTCTGTAAATGTTTAGCACTGCATTATATAAAATTTCATGGCAGTTGGAATTAGCCCACCAAACTTTTGCTTCTATGTCATGGCAATATAAGCTTCAAAGCAGATCCCTGGTTAATTTTGTGGAGCTAAAGAGTGGTAACTTTTTTTTTTTGTCTGAACACGCTTGATCTGCATTAGAAGACTGTGAATCAAGAACCAAACAGTCATTTTCACGTTTGCTTTTCCAAGAGGAAATGCTCTTTAATTTCTGGTTAAATGACACGTAATTAAACAATAGGAGGTATGATTGCAGCCGTCACTATGGACTATAACTTCTGTTTCATAGTAAGAAACAGGCCGTGCCTGAAGACCTGAAAAAGGAACATAAAGGGATTTGTCATCAGTGGGTAGCTGTAAGTTTTGTGGAACACGGATTGCTTGAGGCATTCATTCTTTTTACCTAATTTCTGTCCCTCTTAAGTCCAGCATAGGAAATCCTAACAGAAGGGTGAAAACAATGAAAGGTATGTTAGACTGCTTTTAGAGAGAGATGCTGTCATAACACAGATGTTCTAGGACTGGAATCCAGTGGCTGTGTGAGAGAAGTAGGGGCAGACACAAACTAGCTTCCCTGGATTGTAGTTCCAGGTAACAACCTCACAGTCCTTTCCCATCTTGTCTTTCCTTCTCCTCCCAGATTAGTCATGCATTCAATGAAGAGAATGGAGGAATTTACTGAGGGTTGGTTCTGGGATGAGGTTGGGAATTCACAGTTCAAGGAGGAGGGTGGGAACTAAGCAGTGGCTGGATTCTGCTAGTCCAGCCCAATGGTAACATGCAAGATCCATTGCACTTGTGCTGTTCTGCAAAATTAAGACTCTTCATTAGAAACACTGTAACAAAAATCTCCCGCTTTCCCTCTTTGGCCTCAGCAGATAAAATGAGTACCAAAGTGGTGCTAGGTAGATCTTTCAGAAGAGCTGAAAGTACTTGATTTTAGGAAAGCCATTGCAATACAATAAGGATTTCACTTTTCTCTGAGGAGCTTCTTGATATCTGATCCAATGAATCATAATAACCTCTAACAATCTCTGCAATATAAAGCTTTGCACCATCTTCTTCACTGTAAATCCATATCTATGAAAATAGTTCAGATGTTATTACTAGTAAGTGAATTGTTCTGAGTTGTTGCCGCTTCTCTAGTGGAGTATTTCTGGCTATATTCAGAGTTTGTCCACTTAAGCAAGTCTTTTTATATCAATGCTAAGTAGGCAAGCCACTGAAATGCCCATGAAATATGTACAAAATATACTTGTGCATTACTATAGAGAGAGATCTTTCTGTATTTGTGAGAGTTTCAGAAGTGTCATGGAGACATGCCACTATTTGAATACCCTATTTGTCTATCGAGTCACTCTTCTAAAGCCAAGGAGTAATTTATGTGTATATTAGCACCAATGACCAGCTTTCTTTGTCTTCTTTCCAGTCCTGGATATTTGGGAGCAACTATTTAGACCTGATCTGAAAGGCAGGAATAAAAAGGGCTCTAGCAATTACAAGCCCAATTTGTATGGGAGTTTGTACATCACATCAATGAAGATCTTCATCTCCCACAATTGAAAAAAGGAAAAAAACCATGCTTGTAATTTCCTAGTACAAAAAAAAAAAAAAGAAGCCTAAAACTAAAAAGCCTAATTATAATTAATTGAAAAGGTTTTCTGCAGAAGCTAGTGGTTGTGATTTGCATAAATTTTCATTAAGGTGAATAATATATTTTCTTCAAGCTCTATTAAACAAGCTTTAATCAGTTGAGCTTGAAAAACATCACTGTGAAACTTCAGTTTGAAAGTAATTACACAGCATCTAAAATAAGTTCTGAAAAATTACAAAAACGTATCCAAGAGACATCAGCATCCTTCAGACAGTAAGAAGCCATGTAATAAATACCAAGAGGAAGGGTGGATTGTTGTTGCTGGCTCTAAGTTCATTCCACAAAGATGAAACATGCCTGGTGGGAAGGTGGGCTGCCAGCACAGTGGTATGTCATAATGGAGTGAAGTATCTGCAAACTAGTGTTTGTGCTAGTTTCAAGAGAGCGCTATGAACTGGCAGGTATGCTACAGGCTGCAGTGTCTTCTACTTCTACCTTATGTAGTGGATACCTTACATTGATTTATGTATGGAATCTAAACTTTTTGTGTATTTCTATCCAGTTTTCAGCATTAATTCAGATGCAGTCTTTCAGATCATGTGTTCTAACAGGTTTAATGGGCTGTGTTTACCCATTTAATGAACAGCTTTCCTTTCTGAGTTAGTTCATTTGGTGACAGGAGCTGTGTGAAATTCAGTTTAGAGTAACCATTAACTTGTTTTAGCAATCTTCCGAGTGCTAGGAAAGGTGCAGTGACAGAACTTGGAGTTTCTGCTGTTCTTGGCAATGCTTTTCTCTTTGTTTTTTCCTTTTTTCTTTTTTTCTTTTTTTTTTTTTTTTTTTTTAAGGCTGTAAGGAAATGGGCACTTAAAAAAATCTACTAATAATAATTCTGTTTCATTAGTTGATTTTTACTATTGCTGAGAGGTGCACTGGGTTCCTTCCTTGGCATTTAGTGAGCAGTCATGCTTTGATACCCTTTTCTGTTTCAGGAGCCAAATTTAAATCTTTTGATGTTAGCACTGAATCAACTTTCTACAGCAGCAGCTCCTAAATTGCAGTGTATGTATATATACACTTGTGTAATTTATGACTGTTCAAAGTGGTAGTTGGCCAGGCTGGAACTGGTACTGCCGGAATTGGTACCTGCCAATCTTTACTGTGGTACTCAGTCAAAGAAAAAAAATCCAAATTTAGTTCCTGTTTTAGAGCTTTTTGCTTGCTACTTTCTTTTGTTTGATGTGTAGAATCTAAAATATAGAGATGGGGCCATGAATTCCAGGATGGGTCAGGATGACTACTATTAGCAGGTTCTAAAATCTTCGTTCTCTTTATCTGTATCAATTTAACACTTGCTGTCTTTGAGAGAGACCTTTTATAGTAAAAACCACTAACACCGGCAAGAAAATAGAGCAGTAAGTATAGCTTTTGTGTTCTGTACACTAGCAAGTTTGACTCATTTTCTCCTGCTCATCCTGAAGCATAGCAGTTTTTCCTTGTGAATTTGTCTTATTTGTGAGAGGTAGAAATAGCATAAGTTTGTACCTTCTGAATGAAAATGCAATTCATGACTACTTTTGTGGCTCTGGAGCCCAGACTGAGAAACTGTTTGCTTATTTAGTAGTAAGGTGTCCTTAAGATTGCTGGCAAATGCCAGCTATTTCTGAATATGCAAATCAGAATTTGTTTCTAATATCCCCACATCACTGTGGTATTTCTGATTATGTTAGTCAATTGTTAAGCTTCTTTTCGTGACCCTGGAGAAGAAAGGGAAAATAGGTTCTTTATTTTTAAAATTTATTTTACAGTATGGTGACCTAAGTACTTTATTTGTTTTCTGATAATTGTCACCATTATTTGTCATTTTATTATATTGGACAGTTTCTGGTTTACTGTGTATTTCTTTTGCCTTTGTAACAGTATTTAGGTTCTTTATCTTATTATCTTATTATTGTAATTAAACTGTACCCAAAATGTTGCATGACTCATCCGTAGAGCAAAATACACATTAAAATATCTTCAGATAAACTGTGTTTTGATGTTTCTTCCCCTGTTACTTCATTTTTTGGTGCTTTTACATCTTGTTTAAAGAGGTAGCATCCCAAGGCAGAGTGGTGTATGCTAAGATTTGGCTGAACAGTTCCTTTAAATATTTTGGGAGGTCTAGAAGTGATGGGTGGCCCAAAACCCAAAGTCACCATTCTATTCAAATAAACACATAAAGAAAGTATGTGCAAGACCTTTAACTTTTACAGAAGCTTGGCTGTCTGCCATGCTTCTGACTTAATGGAATGTCTGATTTCAGGGTTGCCTTGGGCCACGACCGTGAATAAGCATATATATCTCTGAGGTCATTGAAACTAATTTTATTATTTTCATAGCTATTGGAAATAAGTCACCTGGCTTGCTTTATGCATAAAATCACAGAATATCAATTCAGAGAAGTAGCCTTTATTTTAAAACTTTCATCTGTTTTGCTGGCCTGTAATATTAATATAACAGCAGGCTGTGTCTCTAAAATAGTATTTTATCTTTCTCAGTAGCTGATGAATATGCATTCACTGTAAGTTTGTGGTTCAAGGTGAACATCTTCATGTGAAATGATCCTCACAATCGGCACTGATGCAGTTCCCACTTAGACTCAGTCCAGTTTCCAGGGTGGGACTTCCAACTCATGAGACTCTCATGAGCCAGGAGCTGCCTCTATTCCACACTGATTTCTATAGGCTCTTATCTTACAACCTAGAGTTGAGAAGGAACTAAAGGGAGTGATGAAGTTGATTTGAATGAGGTAAGTATGTATGGCTGATTGCATACACCATCTGGGTAAATACTTCTGAAATAGCTGGATAGCAATAAATTACTGAGTATTTCTTCAGATTTCATTAAAAGCACCTTGCAGTCTACCCTGAAATCTTCATATGCCTTGGGTGCTACATTGTCTTAGTGGATGGGATGTGTGTGTTAGATATCTGTATTATTTCTTGACTGCGTGTCATAATTCATTTCTGTGTCTTTCTGTGTACCACAACATGTTAGAAACCTGGGAAATTTATGATGCATACACAGCACTATTTTATTCCAAATAACTAATTTCCTGTGGTGAGAAATGTCTTGAATTCCTGATTACTTTGTAGCAAGATCAATGCAGAGCCCTAGAAAAAAAGAATTCATGTAGAGCAGAAACAGCTTATTCTTTATGTTACTCTAGGTTGGTTTTATTATGCAGAAATAAATGCATCCTGCTGTTTTGTATGGTCTGTCAAACTATAATCTTTTTCATTAAACTTTCAGTGGCTCGTAATGCCACGAGGCGCAGCAAAGAGGGAGCCTGAAGAAGTAACCTCCCCCAGCTTTGTAGGTAATAGGTATGCACTATGTTTTCTGTAAATATTCAAATGGATAGTTGCTTTTTAGGAAAAAAAAAACAAAACCAAAAAAACAAAAACAGAAAGAAAAGGGCATTACAATACTCTTCAGTACTCTTTCTTAAATGACATTATACAACACATGCAGATTCCTAGTAGAAAAGAGACTTGGTTCAAGCTTAAGTGCATGAAGTTGAAGCTACTTCTCTCCAAGGTGGAATTCTGTCACATCTTTTCTTTATTTTTTCACATCCTTAAGTGAGAATCTGGGACACTTGAAGACAATACATTTGTGTTGTCAACAAATGCAACAACACAGTACCCTCTATTTTCTCTTTCTGAAGTCTGAAACTGCTGATTGACTGTTCCAGGCAGTCTGTTTGCTGGTCTGTTTGGGTCACCTTCATTGCACTGAGCTGCATGTGTTTCTCTTAATCTATCCCTGGGTTTTTTTTCACCCATGTTTGATATGTCTTCTTATTGTGATCTCAAACAGTCCTCTTTTGAACAGAGAACGCAAAATTATCACTGTCCATTAGCAGTGCTGGAATTTTGATAGATGACTAACAGTTTCTTAATAAAATGGTGCGCATGAGTTGTTTCCTGACAAACCATTTCTGTGTTTGATGTAGACTACTGAAAGAAACAAACTGTTCACTTTTTTAAAGCTTTCATAAAACTTTGTGTTCCATCAGCTTTCTTCTGTAGGTCTTTTTAGGTTGAACTTATAGCTGTCATTGTCTAAAGGCCAGAGTTACGAAATATCATAACCTTTTGCGGTGCTTGGGTTTCTTGGCTACAAAGAAAAATGCAGTCTTCTGTTGTGCTGCTGTCAAGGATAGTTGGACTTAAACATTACTGTAAGGAAGTTAAGCCTAGAAGTTAAATATTGGTTTGATCTTCCAGTAGATCTTCACACCTTTTAGAAGTATTCTTCTTAGGCAAGTTAAAGCTGCTTAAAAAAAGTTAAACACATAAAATGACATGCAAATACCTAGTGGAAAAAGTGCAGGTGGTTGGCTTGCATAGAGTTGGAGAGACTTTAAAATCTGGCACTGTTTCAGTTCAATGCTATCTGCTTCTTGTAGTTCAGCTTGACTTGACTTAACTGTAATGGTAGTGTGAGGAATGTTGATCAGGTGTGTGGTTCTGGTAATGGCTTCTGTTTACCTGAATTTCTGTCTGTGATCTTTTTAACTTACTGCCTGATTCTCAACAGCTGCTTTAAAATATAGAAAGATATGATTTCTGATTGTTTTGGTTTTATGCTTGGAAGTCTAAAAAGTCTACTGAAAGGCTGTAACAGCTTATGCCAATTGCAGTTGGTTAGAAAAATGTGGATTAATGTTAATGTAACAGAAATCAGAATCTGATCCTATGTGAACTGATAACATAATTCAACTAACTGGTCATTTCCTGCCTTTTTAGCTCAGTCTTAGACAGCATCCAGTACAATCCTTGAGAGTCTTAGTGTGTACTTGCATATAACAGCAACTGTAAAGCCCATGTTTTTGTTTACATAGTAACTGTGAATTAGTCTTTTCTGTGTCACTCCAAACTGTGACCTTCTAACAAGGTGCTCTTAACCAAGGAATTAGGGAAAAAAAAAAAAAACTTTAAACACTGCAATAGTTTCATTTTCTAGTGTTTCACAATTTCTATGACATGCCACAAAACTTGGTTTATCCTAGTAGCTCCCTGCATCTGGACAAGCTATTGAGGCACAGTGAGGAAACAAATCATTAAAACTTGTTTCAACTCTTTTAAACTAGAAGAGGGTAGATTTGGATTAGATATTAGGAAGAAGTTCTTTACTGTGAAGGTGGAACAGGTTGCTCAGAGAAGTTTTGACTGCCCCATCCCTGGAGGTTTTCAAGTCCAGGTTGAATGGGGCTTTGAGGAACCTGGTCTAGGTGAAAGGTGTCCCAGCCCATGGCAGGGGGGTTGGAACTAGATGACCTTTAAGGTTGCTTCCAACTCAAACCATTCTAGGATTCTGCGACTTTAACCTTTTTCATTAGAATTAATATATTCCAAACGGGTGGGTGCCAGTCTGCTCTGTTGAAGCACGTTTATGAAGGGCATCCAACAGTGTTCCTGTAAAGAAGTTGGAGAGCTGGAAAAAGCATAGTTCATCCAGTCAGGACTGTGCTAGAAGTCATTACACATCTTTGTGGGACCAAGTATTGTTGTTAATTATCTGGGTTGTTCTATTTTTTGAGAGAGTTCAGTTTGAAAGAAGATTGGTTTTGACATATGTCTGTGGCAAGTTCCATTTTTGCTGCTAAAAAAACCCACCACAAACCAACCCCCATCTGCAATGAAACAAAACAATCAACAAAAGAACCCAAACACGGCAAACCCGTGAAAACAAAAACCGAAAGCTCACAGGAATTTATCTGACATATCTATGGCAAGGCCTGAGGATAAAGTCTCTATCCATCACAAGTGCTTTCTAGCCAGAGTTTAGACTCTATAGTCTGTAGCAATTTTTCTTAATAGGAATTTGAGAAGGAAAAGTGCTGCACTGTTTTTTAGTTTGGAATCCTCTGAGAAGGTACTTTAAATATTTTGGTTGATTCACTGGTGAGTAAACTATCATCACAGAGAAAGATAAGCCTTGGGTTTTATCTGAAAGATACGTTAACATTTCTTGACGCTTTTGCCATCTAGTTAAGCTTGCTTTGTTTTGTGTGTTTCCTCAGAATATTTCACTGTAATGGCAGTTCATCATCTTTTGTTTGTGATTGTGTGGATGGAATTTGGAGGTAACTCAAAAAAAATTAGATTTTTTTTTTTAATCCTCAAGAAGGATTCCCTTGCCCTCCTAATATTATGTTGTATCTGGCTATAAATAGATTTATGCCTACGATCATCTGTGACTGCATATCAGAGAAGTTCATAAACTGGATACACAGGAGTTCTAGTTTCTTGCCATAAAAGTATAGTCTTTTAGCATATTTGTAGGATACCAAAATATGTCTAACCTACGTGGAAAATAGATATTCTTTACAATATTATTTCTTAAGAAACCCATCCCACAAATCTGCTAGTATGATAACATTTGGGTAGGAAAAGCGATGGTGTGCAATTGCTGTGCGTCAGAACATTAGTTTTACACATTTATGCTTCTTATGATGGGGTTGAAGGGAGGGAAGAAGAGACTTTTTGGAGACAGGAGAATTTTAGGTAGCCATAAATTTCACAGCTTTGCAGCATAGTGGGGTCACAGTTTGCAGCATAGTGGGGTCTGTGCTTGGCAGTTCTGTGGGTAATGAAAGGCAGGGTGGGTCTGAGTGCTCAGGAATCATTGGATTCTTACAGTGAAAAGCATGAACGTGACCAGTGATAGCTGAGTCTAGGACTGTTTTTTATTCTCGTCTCCCCCAGTGCATACATTTCTTCAGTATGAGTTCTAAAGCCGATATAAAGGTTAAGTTGACCTCTGTGGGTATGCATACACCAAACTGTTTTCACTAAATTGACTTTGAATAACACCTTACAGTTAAACCAAAAAAACTTAAGTTTAGACCAGATCTTAGTTAATGAAGGGTTTTTTTGGTGCTTAAATAAGAGGCATGGAGAAAGGAACATATACAAGATAACTTGATGCTTTTCCTTACCACTCCCACCCCCACCCCACCCCCACCCCCCCCAGAAAAAAAAAAAAAGAAGTGAGAGTGTCTGTGTGTTATGTTTTGGTTTGGTAGTTTTCCCCTCTACTCATTATTTCTATATTTGTTTGTGTATGTGTTCTTGGTTTTTTTTTCAGTGCTTCACTGAGAATGAGAGTCAGAGTGGTGTCTAAATATTCATTCAGGTTTTAAATTTAGAGTGCATCAGAGATTATGCCATGGGTTTAGGCATAATTATGTATAATCTCATCAAACTTTCTAAAAAATGCTGTGTCAAAAAATAGCTTGAATTGAGGAAAAACACCGTAATTTTTAAAAAATTAAATTACAGAGTGCTTTTTCTCGGAACAGTCCAACCATGTGCTGAACAGAACAGAAAAGAGGATATTCATGGAACTCATGTATGACTGATAAACTCTATTCTGTAGTGGTACAGTATGTGTGCCTCCATTTTTAGATAATGGCCTAAAATGTGTGTGTCTTGGGAAGGCTTTAGGTATATTCAGAAGCTAACTTGTCAGCAAAAGTAGTTTAATATCCATACTATTAATCTGGTTAAGCAACTCAACATGTCTATTGTATTCTCAAGCTTTAAAATTTCTGTCCTTTTGCTGTTGTGAATTGTTGTATGGTGATATGGCAAAAATTATGTTTTATTTTTTCAAAGGAAAGTGGGCAAGAGAAATAGCTCCATATTCTACTGCAGAACAGTAAATCTAATAAGGCCTGCTGGGCCCACTTTCATTATCTACAATAGATTTGGAAAGGGCAGTAGAGGTTCCAGCTATGAATTCTGACCATGCTTCAGAAGGTAGTAATACATGTCTATAATTATAAAATAAAAAAATCTTGAGTTATTGCCAGGCAATGGTTTGGCACTGAAGGATATTTTAAAGACTAACTTTGAATGTGAATTTGAAAGAATACGTTATCAGGTTAGTGTGAAGTATCTTGAAGTCTTAGAGGAACAGAATTAGCAATTTTGTGTGTATTAATCAGGAGAGAAACTAGCTTCTGAAACAGTTGTGAGAATAGCAGAAAGCATTTTCTGGTTTAGGAATTTAAGTATTTTTTCAAAAAATGTTTTTTCGCAGACCTTTTTTCATGCTGTGGTGAAGAGACTCAGGCAGCAGACACAAGGATAGGAGCCTTTCTTCTCCTGTTTTTATCTGCTCCCTCCTGAGAGGAAACTGATGGTATCCCATTGTTCAGCACCAGAAAATATTAATTACTTTTCTTGCTTCCCTCCAGCATGTGTTTTTTACCTGTGCATGAATAATCATGTAGTACTATCCCAGGCAGTTGGTATTAATTAGGGTTTTGAATTTCACAGTTTGTCTTTCAGCATTTGTTATGTCAGGCTAAAGCTTAAACTGAGAGGGAGTGAGGTGCACTCAGGGTTAATATTAAGGCTAGATTCTTTCAGCATAAGAAAGCACACTTAGACATGAAAAGGCTTATACTATGGAGAAAGATACAGTTCAGAGCCTTTATACTTAGCTTTTGAAATATTTATCTTCCGGGTGGTAAAGATTTTTCAGGCCATCTCAACCTTCTTGTAACCAATATGTTTTTAAACATTAGTTACTAAAAGTTTTCAAAGCTCTTTCAAGTCAATGCAAAAATCAATACATGGAACATGTTTCGGTATAGTTAAGGCAGTGCTCAGCTGCATTCAGTGTTATATGTAACTACTGCCACTGCTTCCTTGTTCCGAAAAACACCATGCATCTTCAGTTGCAAAAGTGTAAACTCTAGAAATCTGCAGCTGATGGGCTGCTGGATCATAGCATGCTGGTGGGTGAAGTCAAGCCACAGCTGATAGTCATTCATGGAAATCAACAAAGAATAAGTTACCTGCTTAGATGTCTTCTCCCTCCCCCCCCATTTGACTTCTGCAAATTTATGTTGCTTATTTTAAGAGATCAGTTCCTTTAAAAGACATTGTGCAGCTTAGAAAATCTTAGGAAGTCTATATGTCTTTATACTGTGGTACAAGACCATAACCCTTCTCTGTTATTTTATTTGTTTACTGGAGAGATTTTTGTTTATTTTTCTGTGTCTTCATTTTTGGCAAGGGTTGCAATCACGTGAGGGTATAGTTACGGTTGTCTCGTCTATCTTTCTACTCTGCTTATATCTAAACACAGGGAAGTCTCACACAAGAAAGTTTTGGAAGTAAAACACTAACAGTCTTGTTACTTGTAGTTCCTGTTTGTTCTATTACAAGACTGACACTGACTATGAAATTACTGCTATAGGACACTAATAGTTCAAAATTGATAATAATAATAATAATATAATTTGCTAATATATTCTCCTGAGGCCCTATAATAACAATGTATTAATAGCCTTCACTAGCAGTTACATAGGATAGGAATATTAAATTAAAAATATGTATTTTCTTCAGTGTTTGAGATTTTAAATTCATGCATTCATACAGTTCTGTACAACTAGGAAAGGAATATACTATTGGCAGAAATTAACTGGGAAGTAGTTTATTAGAACTGTATTTCCCTTTTGTGATGTTAGCTTTTCCTTTAATTTAAAATATGATTGTTAATTTAAAATAGATGTTTCCTTCAATCTGTTTGGTATGTATAGTCTTGTTCTCAGACCCTAGCCAGCAACTCAGAATTCTATATGTTACTTAGCTAGTTGTTACCCAGTGTTTCTCATCTGAAAATAGCTGAGTTATTAGCTGTTCATCGGAGATTCACTTAAGAAAATTTGTTCTGAAACCTACAGTTTGAAGCCCAGAGTGATGCACAGTATTTCATACCCTTGCAGGTGTCCCTAGTTGATATACAATATAGGGATCTGTTGATTTGAGAAGTGGGCATGGATAAAACTTTCCTGCCTGCTGGATTTGTAGATAAATTCCACTTTCACAACTGTTGAGAGGGAATTAACTTTTAATAGAGAAAGTGTAAGACATAATTGCTGCCAGAAATGTATTGGAATGGCAAATATTTCCCTTGACTCTATAATTAAACATTTAAATGAATGTTTTTTCATGTACTTCTTCTTAATACTTTATCAAGATATCCCTATGTACTAGATAGTATTTTCTGATTTTTCTTTAGGCTATCAATACAGACTACATGTGTATTGTATTCTGTAGGCAAATATGAGAATTGTGCAAAGTATGACAAGCTTTAGTTTCCTGCTTTCTGACCACGCAGCTGCTGACAGATAGCCTGTAAGTAGTTTGGAGGGTTGGCTCAGCCGTATATTTTGGGTATTTGAAACTATTTGTACTTCAAAAAGTAGGTTCTGGCTGTGTTTTCAGGCTTGTTTTCTATACAGGTAACATAAAATCTTGAAAGCATCCTTAGGATCTTTAAGATCTGCTGTAAAAATAGTGTGCTTTCACTTTGCTATTTATCAAAAAGGAGTAAATGAATAATATTAAGAAGTGATCTTGGGGAAAAACAATGAAGAACCTCCAACTAGACTTGCAAGTCCATCACTGCCTATCTATTTTATGTGGGAGAGGGCTGGTCAATGGCTTCCTGTGTGCACCTTTGGGAGTTCTCTATTTTCTTTAAAATATATTCTCTACTTAAAATGCCGATGTTCATTTTCAGCATATGGGGACCATTAACAATATTGAAGCTGGACATAAGGCTTAACGCGTTAAATCACTTTAGAATGTCGCATCTGTTTTTTTGCCCTAATGTTAACACCTGGATCAGTTTAGCACTAGTGCAGCAGTTTAGGACATATATAGCTGCTAATTTTAAAAACATCTGGGATTTTTGTGTGTATGCATGTGTATATGCATGTGTGAACTGCTGGATCTCTGGCATTTTTGATGAAAAAAATCTCACTGAATTGTGCTAAAGGTGTGTATCTATCTAGAAAAGTAAGTTTGTGGCAGGAGGTAGAATGATTCTTTTGACTGGGTTACATATTATGATTTTGCCTTTATAGCTTTTACGTATCTTCAGATTTCCATTTCTGAAGAATTGATTGCTGACCCTTATTCTTCTGTTCCCTCCTCAAACCCATCCATTTGTTGTACATTGAAGAAGATATCCCACTCTCCTGGGATCGGTGAAGTGGGCAGGCATTAAAAATTAAGACAAGCAAGTTCCCTGACTGAGTCTGCAACCCTTATCTGAGGCTGGTTGAAAGTAAAAATGCCAGTTGTGTTGGAGCTTTGAAAAATGACTTTCCCTGGTGACCCGCTGCCTTTTAGCAAGAGCGGAGTTTACAGCTCTGTTTAAGAGTGATGAGTGCAGTTGGAGAGTTTCTCTTGTTATGCCCATTAGCAAGACTGGACTAATCTGCAGGATGTAACCCGAAGGTAAACTGTGACTGAAGGAGAAGACAAGGCTAATAAGGCGTTTTGTAGTTTCTTTCATCCCAGAGTCTTTCCCGGAGCCAGCAATTAATATTATTTTGTATCTGTGGAGAGCCCAGGTTCCTGCCAGCACAGAAGGCTTTACAAAGGACACATCAGCACTACCGGCCAGGCTGCAAAGAGGGGCTGCTTTTAAAACTGCTGTTGAAATTGGCAGCTAAGCATCAATACTGCAGCAGAGTTAACAGCTTGTTAATTTAGTAATTAAAGAAAAACAGGGCCTTGCCCCAGAAAGGAGCAGGGCAGCCGGGTGTGTGTGTGTGTGTGTGTGTGTTGGGGCACCCGGTGTCGGGCATCTCACTGGGGACAGGGACACTGGCTTAGGGGCACCCA
>JBCJKH010038909.1:0-11639 GCA_039877255.1 Loriculus beryllinus
TTTTATGTGATATTGATTAACAGCCATGCTGAGTCTAGGACTGTCAGAAGGACTAAAGAGTATTTAATTATTCAGCTAGAATAAAGTAGAGGACAGTGCAGCAGCAGCATCTGTAACATAAGGCATTGACACTTCATTTCCAAAATACAATTGTTCAGTAGCAACCCAGCAATTCTGTCCCCCTGGTTTGAAGGAAATTCACAGAAGTCTGAAGACTGAATGTCTGGAGAATGTGAGCTTATCCTCATGATCATTGCATACTTTGGGTATGTTTTTAGGCACAGTGCCAAGTGATTACACTCACATGAAAAGAACGCCATTTTACCAGAAGCACAATATTCCTGGTGTCAGAGTTTCAAAAAGGAAGAAATGTGCAAGAGTGTTTCTCTCATTAAGCTTTTGATAGATCTGTCACCTCTACAGGGGGTACTTTTGTACAGGCACGTGAAGATCTCACATTTGTCTAATAAATGTGAAAATCCCCAGATATCATGCGTAACTTCGGTGTGCAAATTTTTTGTAGGAATATTTGCATGTTTGTCTAGTTTTGGATTAGGGATGAGTTCAAAAGAAGGAATTGAATGCTCGAATCTTTTTCATACTTGGAACAAGAAATACAAAACTTAAGTACAGTTGTTCAGCTAATAGTGTTCAGATAGCTAAAATCACAGTTCATTACCTTGTCTCATAACATTACAATGATACCTGCCACAAATCTACAGCAGGATTTTTTTTCAGTGGTCATAAATGGCAAACCTTATGCATTAATGTTTCACTAAAACACGTCCTGATGTGTCTTGATACTGGAACCACCAGGAGGTCCAGAGCTGTAGGTTGTTGGTGGTTGGGGGAGTACCACTATATCTCCATGCTTTGTTCAGACATTCTTCATTAGATACCTAATTTTGCCATGAGTAGAGAAGAAACACTGGCTAAAGTGAATGCTTGACTTGATGTAGTAAGTCTGGTTTTATGGTCTTTTAAATTTGTATTTAAAATAATCTTAAATATTGTTCATATTATGCAAAATTGTGTTTTGTGGAAAATACTTCTAAAAGGTTAAAATGCTTGAAGAGAATGAGTTATGTAAGTTGAAACACAAGTGCATTTGAACTATAAGAAACATCTTTGTAGAATATGATTTCGTAAATGAGAAAATAATAGTCGTCTTTGTATATTTGCTGGCATGTTTTAGTTCAGCATTAGTAGAAGTGGCAGCCTCACCCAGAGCTGTATGCTTTTGGTTTTTATGACCCAAAGCTTGGATGTAGTGATCCCATTCATTTGTTAATGAACATAGAAGATGCTGGTGTGCTGATGTGTAAAGGGATTTGGTTTTTATTTACATATGTTCACATTGTTCTCAACTACAAATGTTTTATTTTTCAACTGTTTGGGGAGACTAGGGTTGAAGAGACAGAAAAAGAGAATCAAGTAGCTTAGTTCTCAGGGATTGATTATTATTACCTTAGTATTTTAAAATAGTCCTCCTGTAAGGACTCATTAGAGCAGAATGAAGATGACAGAATAAACAGGTGCTGTGCTTTCTTGTAGAGCAGTTTACTGCCCAGGCTTTCCACCTCACAAGTAGATCTTCACATATTTTATTCTCAGTTATGTTACTTTTTTGGACCTTTTAAGAGAATGGATGGAAGGCAGCCCTCCACACCAGGGTTAAACCAGATCAGACCATGTAGTTATAAAGCAGAGCAAAAAGAGAGCGAGTTTGTAGGGAAAATCAGTTATTGGTATGCCAAGTACAAATTAGAGCCAGCTTCTCATGCTGTTTATTTAAGAGGTGAACTTTACTGTGATGGGTGAATAGATCACGAACCTAAATAATGTCATTGTTTTCCTCATTAAAGATGGAGCAACGAAGTAAACAAAAAGTTCCAGTAGCACAGCCACATGTCTGTGCACGGTCTTGTCAGTGTGAAATGAGGTAGAGCTGTTAGAAAAAATAAATTACTGTAAATTAATTCTTTGTTGCTGCCACAGCTAGGCCTTAATTAATCGGTATGTGATCAGAATAGCGCAGGCCAGTTGCTAAATCTCTAGAGTGGCTGATATCTGTCCTGCGCTGCCCAGTCCTTTAATATTAATACATGTCTGCATGGATTTTTTTTTAAGCTGATACCTGACCTACAGTCTAGTGGGTAATAAATTCTGTCATTTCACAAGCGATGTGTGGTCATAGGCCAGTGTATGTAAGCAAGCCTCTACTTTTAATTTGTGTTGGATAGCATTTTCAGAATAGTGGTTGGAAAAGTTTCTCAACAATGCCATTTATTTAGTAAGAGTCACTAAATGCAAAGAAATACGTGGTTCTCTACATAAATTCCTTATCATGATAGAAATAAGTCTCCCAATGCTGCACATTTCTGTTTTATTATTATTGTGTTTATTGAATGGTTAAAGTTACTCGGCCTTTGGCCTTGAGCTGTTGTAGCATGCCTCAGGTGGTAAGTAAATTGCCTACAAATGTGCTGCTTGTCATATATTATTGCTTAATTCATTCTTTGGAATAAATTTTAGTCTCATAATAGACAAGCACATCACAAAGAAAAAGGGCATTAGACAGGGACAAAATATTAGCCTTGTAAAGCCTTTCCCAGCATTAAGTCACTTACCTTTCATAGAAAGTAATAAATATCAAAATTAATGGCATGCTTCTGCTTTAAAGAATTTTGCAGAATGTTTGCATCTATCAGCAGACTCCTAATGAAGTGCCCCTTCACTAGCCCTGTGGTGGGTCTGCATTGCCACTGGGTGATAATATTTGATCCCCATCTTCACGAGCAAGAAGTGTGTTGGTGGAATGATGCCTGCCTGTACCTGAAAAATCACTGGTGAATTAGAACATATTCATAATTCCTAATGGTAATAACAGTCTAGGGTGCATTTTTAGAGTCACAGAGTCAATGCAAAACAATTTTTATGCTGGTTTATTTTTAACATGATATTCCGAAAAGTCACACCAGATACCTCTTTTGGAACAAAGATACTTTTTCCCTCCGAAAACATGTTTCAGTTACGTAATTCTGAATAGCTCAGCAGCTCACAAAAAACCAAAGGAGAAACCATATGATCATTTAACTTTTGCATAATGAACTTTGTTTTCACAGAGTATACATTGCAATGCGTATAAGAGATACCACTTAGATGTCAACCATGATTTATGTTATTACTTTATAATAAATACCTTAATACATTGCTTTTCTTACCTTTATTTTTGTTATGTTACAGTTTATCTTACTATTCTTCAGTGCATGGATTTTTTTAAAATGGCACAAAATTATTTATTGGTTGACTCTTTAATGAGATTATATGCTATTATAACTTGCTACGTTTGATAAAATCAAAATGTATTTGTATGTATCTCTGGCGATTTTTATGGATGATGAATTCAATCTTATTAAACAGTTGATCTCTAATAATTTTTTAATACTTATGCCTAGAATGACAAGTGTAGTACTTAATATCTTTTGGTGCCCAAGCCTGGACTACTAGAAAGGGCAGTCTAGATAAGTAAAACAATCTGAAGATCATTGAAATTTCATAGAAAATCTTTAAATTTAGTGATGAACTGGAGCACATCAAATTTCTGAATTCAACATGCTTTTTGGTAGTCATTTCATAGCGTCACATCTTAGATGAGTTTTTATCTTGTAAAATGCAAGTCAGTAGGGCCTGAACCCAAATGATGTTTTGCACTAATTTCCAAAATAAAAAGATGGCAGATATACTACACTACTTTATTTGTTCCATTTGCAGTATTTTTTCACGAATCTTTCTTGTCTGCCTTTTGCACAAACAGCATATTCAGGTTAGCCTGTTTGAGAATAAGTGAAGAGATTTCTCACTTGCAGTTCTCTTTGTTTGAGATTCACAGTGTGTTTTAAGGAGATCCATTTGGTGTATGTGGAATACTAGCTTTCATATGGAGGATTTTCCATATTGTGACCATTAGCAACCACAGATAAATTTAATCATATCACTCAATACAGAAAGCTTTACAGAATACTAATAAAGTGAATCATTAATTTTCAAGCTCTCAAAGGAGGCTCTAAAAGAAAATGATTAATCACTGTGTCATAACAAGGTAACACCTTGAAATAGACTTTTACTTGGGTGAACAGTGTAAAAGAGGTTTAGCATCAATACTGTAAGACAGTAGTCTCCATCTGGCTCAGTAACAGGTTTGCTGTTATGTTAATCACTTTAGGACCACTTAAGATTCCTCTTATGTTCATTTTCTGCTTAACTTGGTGCACGTGCATGTGCGTGTGCAGTCAGTGCCTGAAACCCGGTGTTGAATTTGACAGAGTTTTTGTAAAGTCAGTGATCTCTGGCAAGAAAATTAAACTTACTTTAGCTGTTTAGTAAGGAAAATTGTTGTTGAGACATTTCTCTAGACTTTCCCACAGTTTTCTTTCTATGTAGGGAGAGAAAATAGTATTCCCACGCTTTGATACGAAAGGTAAAGTTGTGTAGAGTTTTATTGTATTACAGTACATGGCATGTGCCTCCAGAAATCTTGGTGCTGCAGCCAGTGGGCCCAGAGACACAAGCATAGTTTTGCAATGCAGCTTCTGACTTGAAAACTACTCTCTCACTGAAATCCTGAGCCATCTTGCTGTGGAAACTGTAATTTATTCATTTTTACATGTTTTCTTCCTCTCTTTCTTACACCTTCTCTCTGCAAAAAATATGCAGTAAGGAAAATGGTGGCAAAGCAATTGGTAGTTCCCTATGAAAGAGTGGCATAGAAACAACAGTATGCACAAGCAGCATTCTTACTAGAACTGCAGTAAAAAGCCCATTACCTATGAGCATAATATGAGGACTCCAAAATAGGTTGACATAATAAGTGGCAATAAACATATTTAAAGACGTGAAAGATAAATGTAAAATAAATGTTGTGGTGCCTTAGTCAAAATTAGATTTTGCAGAGTATAATAAGTTTGAATTTTGAAGTCTGAAAGATTGATGCCATTTGCTGTTAATGTTCAGCCCTCATTCGCTAGATTTTCTGCCCTGAAAGAAAAATATGAGTTCTCTAGAATAATCCAGCTTTTCATTTTATTTTGCAGTCTTGTCTAAGCAGATGAATCTGATAATTCCTTAAATGGGAAATTTGCCAGCTGAAAGAAACCTAGAGGGCAACAAATGGGCAGTGATGACAGAATGTCTTGAATGCTGAGAATGTTGTTTTGATTCCAGACTATTTAAAAATATATTTGTCTAGGGGAAGGTAAAATGTTACACAGACAGATAACACAGGAGATTTCCTACGCATTACACACGCATGCAAGCACAGTATTTGTATTTTTTTTTCCCCTGTAGGCTTAACCCAGGTAAATTAAATTGCAAAAGCTCTTTATAGAGCTTAAAAAAAAAAAAAAATAGAGGGGAAAGAAAAAAAAGGGCAGGACACAAAGCAGTGAAATCAAAGCAACTCTGCCTTAAGGCTGCAGAGATTTCCTTATCTTATCCTGCTGTTCCTAGGTATTGCGAAACATATGGCTCACCTTTAGGGGCAGTCCCCAAACAGTGGGAGATGTTGCATCCCATCTGTGCTGCAGCAACTGGAGGTGCAATAACAAGGTGAATTGAGGACGCCAAGATGACTGTGTTTAAACTCATTGCTGGTTTACTGAAGGGGTGGTGGGAAGGGAGAGGGCATTTAGCTGAGGTGAGGTTTTTAAGCTGCCGTATCAATGTGCCCTAGACGTATGAACACAAGTACTGCTGGAGAAGTAATTACTTTGAGGAAACCTGGCAGCCTGAATCAGGAATAAGAATTTTAGGTTTTTAGATATTAAGAAAAGAAAAGAAAGCAGCAAAACCTAAGAATGAGGGCAGTTCTCTGTCTCCCACGTTTTGTTCTGGCAGTAGCTGAATTGGCTGAATAGTCTTCTGTCCCCCACTGTTAACTGTTCAGCATTGCTCCCACGAGATTTACTTCATCATGGAGTCATTCCCTAACCTGATTTGTTCACTATAATCTAGGTTAGTTTAAACGCTTTTTAACACCAACTCTATGAACTCTTTTAATCAGAATAATTTTGACATAAGCAGTTATTCCGTAGATACTGAGGGGCAGCAATGTTCAGCAGGAAGGGAAGAGTGATTACAGGAAGCCAGGGAGCAAGGCTACACCAGGGGAAACCACTTCCAAACAAGACTGCAGCCTGAAATTGCACACTACATTGAATAGACTGGAGAATATGGCCAGACTTACTGCCACCCTGATGAGATTGAACTTTTCAATACCTATCCTTCAACATTTCCAAGCAGACCTTCTAAGCCTCTGCGCCCCTGCCTCAGAATTTTCCTAAATAATGTCAAAGGCTGGGGCAAAACTTTTCAGTAACAACTTGCATCTCACTGGAGCATTTAGATGCAAAGTAAATAAAGTCTGTAAATAGAGGTGCAAGAAGGCTCTTAATGATCCTTTTTTTGGATCAGCTGCTGTCATTATAATAATTCTTCTTTGACTTCAGTGAATCTTTTGCTCTTATGTCCTTTTCATGCTAATGTAATACAAGAAAGCCACTCGTGGTAACAAAGACTGAATATTCATACAACACAGCTTTAGGCATCAGCATCCATATACATAAACTGAAATTAAAGTTAAGTGGCATGAACACCCCAGACATGTTCTGTCATGAAATAAAAACGTTCTGTTTCATTTAATACAGCACAATTAAAGCAGATACCTTTCTGTGCAAACACTTGCTCTCAGTTTTCATAGTTTTCTCAATTTGCAAAAGGAGAGTTCAGTTTCCAAGATGAAAAGACTGACATAGTTTCAAGAATTGCAGGTCGCTTCCCTTCGGTTTTGAAGTCAGTGGTAATTGCACTTCTGAGACCCTGGGAAAAAATCACCTTTTAATGCTTACTGAAACTAGCATCACATACCAGCTGCATAAAATTTAATGCTATAAAATGTGCAGTGCTACAAAGGTGTAGTGTTATGTTAGGACACACATCTGTGTGTGTGTAGATCTATAGACACACACACACACACATATATATATATATAAATGAATTTAAACAGTCTGCACTGTAATTCTGATAATTGTCCTGATCTGTATCACTTTCAGATGTTCTTAATTTCTTACTTTAGCATTTGAAAAAGCAAACCTGATGTTTATTGAACAGAGCTAGAAGAATTTATGAAATAAAATTGATGTACTGGTAAGTATTAAGCACTGCAAGACTCTTCACAGTGCTGGAAGTAATAGAAGCATTTTTCCCTTTCCATTCTTTATGTCTTTCATCCTCTTGCAAGCTTTTGAGAAATGATGTTTGAAGCAACAGCATCAGGACCTTTGGGCTTTCATGCTGGGGTAGCAAGGCAGAAGAAGTTTTCAGGAAAAAGGAAAGCAACTAAACTTCTCAGTTTTCCACTTTTCAAAACTCCTTCTCCCACCTCAACAAGTTTAACTAATTAGTTGAATCTTCAAGCTTTGGTGTGGTTTTGCATTTGGTTTGTTGGTCTTTTTTAAAGTTGAGTTTCAACACTTTATTAAGATTTTTGCTAACAGTTTTGTAATATACTTCATGAGCTTGTCTGAACATACCATGAGATAGAGAATATAAACCATGTATTGGATGAATAATTTGCATAACCATTTACTAAGATCTTGATTATTCTTTCTTTGTGTCCCTTCTATAAAATACAGACTAGAGAGTAATTACAAATTGGTGAGCTTTATTAGCTAAAATACCTCTTAAAATAGGAGAAAAAATTAAATAAACCAAAAATGGGTGGATCATACTATTTATGGTATCAGAATTGCATTAAAGCACAGAACAACCTATATGTTGAGAGGTAATACTTTATTGATATTCATTAAAGGCGTTTATGCTGATTTTGTTATACAAACAAACTTTTCTCATATATACTGGTCAAAATTCTCATTTATGCTGGTCAAAAGAGGTATATTTTGTTTCAGTGTAGAAGTAAAATACCTAATTACACCTGTAAGGCATAGGATGATGAGACAGCTAGTATCAGCCATCAGGCTAATCAAGTGAACTAATCAACTGGACCAAAATTTAGAGAAATTATTTCCAGTAACATGGAGATGATATTTTTTAATTTTTATTTCTTTCTGGAATTTCTCTTTTGCTGCTGACTTTGATTTTATTAAAAACTTCAAATGTGGTGTAATGCTGAGGTTACTGGCAAGCTCAAAGATTGGGTTCCTCAGACCAAGAGGGTGCCAGGCCATGCTCTTTACCACAGTGTCTATATGACATTTGTAGGAGGAGGATTTTTTTAGTCTTCATGTTTTGAAATGCTTAGGTTTTTCACAGCCCTGTTTACTGCAGATAAATTCATGTTCCTTCTCTTTTTTTTTCACTTAGTGTATTTCTCTAGCCAATATTCTCAGCTACATAATCCAGACAGTATAACCTATTACTGTATGTCATGCATTTTAATTGGGGGAAGATTACAATTCACATGGTTAAACTGTAATTTCATATAAATAGTTTTTGCTCCTTATAGCTCTACAAGTGAGTTAGGTAAGAGGAAAAGGTAATGTTGGAAGGTAATCTGCAGTGTAACAAAAATTGTCTTAGTCTTTAGTCATCAGTCTTAGCCTTTCTAGTTTTTGCTTAACCAGCATAAATTTCATGTGATCAGAAAGAATATCTCATGTTTGATACCTTTAAAACTTTGTCTGGATTCAGTATGCAAGTTTATTTCCTTATTTTCTATGTAAATAGCACAGCAAGCATATGTAATTTAATATGGAGAGATTATTATTGTAGGATCATAAAATTAATTCAGGTTGGAAGGGACTTCAGGAGGTCTCTAGTCCAACACCTGGTTGAAAGCACTGCTAGCTCTGGGCTTAGACTCAGCTGTTTTGGGTTTGGTCCATTCAGGAGTCTAAAGGTGGAGACTTGAGCAGAAGGTGTCTTGCAAGAAAATTGAGTACCTTTATAATGGTGAAGATAGTAGTTGCTGATGGTAAAAATCTAATTTTCAACTAGATATTACAAACAAGTATTCTGTTTGCAAATCAGTGAGTTAGGTCACTTTTACCATGATTTTTTAGAACAGACATTTATTTGCACTCATAAAATCGTCTGCATTTTTGCAATATTTAACTGCTTAGCATGCCAAGTCCTTCGAAGTGTACATTACCTACCATTTGAAGTGTGGTAGTGAGCAGAGTGTGAATCCAGCTCTAAGTGTTATTCTTCAATGATTCTTCTCTTCTCCTCAGACTTCTTTTTCTGCTTCTGTTAAAAACCCCAAGGTATTTAGTGCAACTATTTGAATATAAGCTACTGTATATTTGTGCTTGGCATAAAATAAAGGGACAAATCTGTTCATGTGATAATTTTGGAAGCGCTTTAAAGAGATATTATTTACCTGAAGAATGAAAGAATTGTCTCAAATTAGAAATAATACTCAGGAAATTCAGCTTTTTTGTAAAGCATACAAATGAAGGTAAGGTTACATTCTCTGCCTGGCAAAGCCAGTTTCTTTCTTTGAAAAATTCATCACCATGATCTGTCTTATTAAAAAGGGCTAAAAGCAGGAGAAGATTTTTCAACTTTTTTTACTTCAGAATGTTCTTTTGATTAGATCTGGTGTTTGTTCCGCTCAGTACCCCTGCCTTTGAAAGGAGTCTGTGAAAACAGGAGTGTGAAATTCTGCATTTCATGTGAAAATATGACTGACAAGTGTTGAGGTTCATATGGTTCGGGGCAGCCCTTGCTCAGGATACTGTCTGCTCTTTTGTAGAAGTGGAAAATACACTAAACAGGGGAGATGAAGCTGGGGAGAAAGAAGCTGGCTTTGAATGACAGGGAAGTTGGCTGGCTGATGTGCAAGTGTCAGTGTCTCTGGGATGAGTTTTCCAGTTTCGGGCCGGAGGGAAGGAGTGGGTGGAGAGTGCATGTGAAACTGAGATTTCTGCCCTGGGTTCACATGAAGAAATCTCAAACAGCTCACCATTTAATAAGCTGCTAGGAAAAACTTTACTGGGGAGTGTAAGTACCTGGGATTGTGTTTTCAGAAATCTAGCTTGGTAATATCCAAGTAGCTGCTGTTCCTTCACCTTGTTCTGAGATGTGTGGTTGGGCTTGATCCTGAGAAGTACTGGCTGTACTTCATCTTGCTGTTGCTTGATTCACCAGCTATATCAGTTTATAATTGCTGAATATATTTTATTTACCTCTTTCATTGTTAAATTGTTAAATATTTTAAGTATAGCTTTTGGAACTGATTTCGTACTGATAGGCATCTTTCCAGGTAAAAGGATGAAGCCATGGGATAACTTTAACTTGTAGTACTATTTTTAAGAGAATTTGAGTGTTGACATTACAAGAAACATATTAGTGACGTTCACATAGGAGTACAATGAGTTATTTCTTCATGATCTGTGTTTTTTGTGACATCAAGATTTTCTGTTTGTGGTAAGAACATCCAGGTGGAGCAACTCTACTCTAGAGCTACCACTCTAGCTGGGGCTTGGTGATTCCAAACCAGAATACGGATTGTTAACTGCAATATAATGGATCCAAAAGAAGGGCAGCTTTTACCCGCTTCTTTTTTTACATCTTCTTACTGCCCATCACCAGCTTTGTCCTTTATTTCCTGTCCCATAACTTTTTAGAGAGAGAGCACAAGAGTATAACATCCTAAATTTTTGTATTTTTTTTTTTTAATTATTTAAAAGAATTTGGTGAGGATTTAGCGTTTTTACAGTGACTTCATTTCAACAGTGTAGCACATTTGGCAGGACCTTGTCTGCGGTGCCCAAAATTTCAGCCCCTGCAGAGGTCCATTTATTGGAATGTGTCTGGAAATAAAAGCCACAGGGATACGACAATAAAATACTTTTTATTACATCAGGAAACTGTGCCCAAGAAATTAAATTTTTTTGTACTTTTATGAGACTTCTCTAGCCGTTTGTGAAGCGCACAGTTGTGTGGCAGCTTGATGTTACTGTCTGTTTGCATTTAATTCAACCAGCTTTAAAATCTCTTTTGTCACCTATTGCTCAGAAGGATGTACAAGAAGTAAATAGTATGGAGAAGTTTTTGCTTGGTGGCTATAGTCAGGCCATCTTTAGGCAAGATACTCTGAAAACTATCCTCGTATCCAAACTTCTGAAAACTTCTGAATGGCTGGAAAACTTCCAAAAGTCCTTTCAGTGTTTGTGTGTTTCCCTATTATTTTTGGCATTGTACAATTCTATAATGTATACATTTCATTTCCATTTTCTGCTTGATAGCTCTAGCATTTTATACTCAGTGGGCTAATCAAACAAAACGTTGCTCAGTACTGGGAAGAGATGAATGTGCTGTATTCTTCTGGTCTCTCTCCCTACTTTAAATAATGCACCTTTTTTCTTTGTAAAAGGTGTACCAGATAAAGAACAAATCAAAATGTTGGCTTGAGAAGTATTATTAGTAGAATGTGTCCATAGTACCAGTGATTCAGTCATCTGTCAGCCTGATAAATGGATTAGTGTAAGAGGTGTTCCAGTGGGGAAATGCAGCCCATAGGGCTTCCAGCTAATTATATTTAAGTTGTTTAGTACTGCTGGGAAGCAGCATCCAGGCAATTACTGAAAGCTTTGATGCAGTGTGCACTATTAGAGTGT
>JBCJKH010038911.1:0-18674 GCA_039877255.1 Loriculus beryllinus
CCTGGGTTTGAAGTTAGATTTCTCCTTCTCCTAGGATAAAACTATAGGCATATATGCTATAAACTATAAACTATAAAACTATACTACTATAAATCTATGGATATACTTCACTTGGTGAAACTGCTAGTTAATGTGAAGGCATCAGAGCAGTTTAATGACACTGTGTATTCTAAATTAGTTTGGAATGTTAGAAACAGGAGTAGACATGTCAATCACATGTAACAAGCATTAACTTGTTAATGGGTCCCACCAGACAACAAATTACATGAAATGTCTGTTTGAAAGCATCAGAATCTTTATCACAGGTGCCTGGAAGTGTGAAACCAATTAAAAAAGGATGTTTTGGATCCCTACACTGTCACACACAGAGAAATAATTGATGACAGTGAATAAAATTATTTCTAAATTCCTATGCAGGCCGAGGTGTGAGCATGGACCTGTAAGTAGAAAATTAAGCACCTTGAAAACCAATTTGCATATTTCCTCTAAAGTGACCACAGGAACAGTGATGTCAATTCTTAGTATTAAATAATGCAGAAGGATTAATTTTTTTCTGGAGTTGATGCACTAAGTCACTCCTGTCAGCTATATCAGCTATTACTTGTGTCCAATTTGAAAAGGACTTTGATAAAACAGTATTTTTATAGACCTCTTTATATTTGATTTTGTGCCTGCTTTGGGGGTATGTATGCATTACACAACTATTTATTCAGCCTTTAAAAGGGGAAAAAATCAGTTACCAAAGCAACTGCTATAGTGTGTTACTAATGCTATTTTTAAGATAAAAAACATTGGTAAGGCAAACATATCAGTATCTCCTAGGAATAAGTACACACTTTGCAAAGCAGAAAAGCACCAGAACTATTATAATCACTTAATTCATAAAAAAAGATGAAGTTCAGACCTGTTTGCTAAGTATTTCCTTATAATTGAGTTTTATCACCATTTTTTACAGCATTGTAAAGTATTCTTACAAGACTTCTAGGTAGTACTCAGAAAAAAATAAAAGGATATTATTATATGTGACAGCAAGGGCTAAGTGAAAAACATTTGTGTTTAGGATAAGCTGGTAGGTCAAGCAGCATTTGAATCTAAAGTGCGCAGCTGAACATGCAACATTTATATCATTAGAGAAGAAGACTATATAAAAACAAGCTACTAATGATAGTTTTCTTCCTTTCTTTTCTGCTCAGCCAGCAGAGTACTCCCCTATCCCTGCTCTGAGAGTTGAGAACATAATGTTCTCTGTATTCCTTGCCACAGAGCAAATGCTTGGGACACAGGATGTTTGCATACCACTGTTATGGGCCGAACTACTATGATTCTGTGTCGTAGTGGAAAATAATAGCACATGATTCAAGCTTCAGTAAATCATTTTTGTCCTAAGTGTACTCATAACCAAGTTACAGACTTTTTAAATGCCCGTTTCTCCTTTTTGATGTTTCAGCCCAAAGGGCACAGAAGAATACAGTCAGTTTAGGAAGAGCTGGGTTTTATTCATCATATTTCAACTTTTTCTGTGAATAGAAATTATGTTAATGAATAGACTGTCATTTCCTTGATACTAGTTGCCCTTCAGATTTGTTTACAAGACAATAGTTTAAAAAAAAACCCTGGTCTATGGCTCACTATAGCCCATGCATGCCCTTCAGATGGGATAAGTGATGCTATACTGAATATTATGATATGTTTTAAATAATTTTTGTAAACCTGTGGGGCTATGAATGCGAGTATAGCTTTCTGTCAATATTAGAAAAAGGTCTGTTTTCAGAAACCCTGGAAAATTTAATTTGAAGAATGCCTGTGACATCACTTGTTCCTGGCAAAACCTTACATCTTTAACCAGCCAAGATAAAGCAATAGTGAAACTGGAACAAGTGGAGCTACTCTGATGGTCTTAATGAAAATTAAGATGTTCTAGAGCAAGTATTTTGTGTATGGGGACAAAAGGATTTATATACAATTTGCCCCAAATCAGTACTGCTTCCTACTTGCAGAAAGTGCTGACATACCTCGTTGAAGGACCTGAAACAAGGGGGGCACAAAATCACAAAATGGAATATATAAACTTTTAGGATTAGTTTTAAGTAATGTTAAGTTCAACGGCTTTGTAACAGTAGCAATGGAAAATTACTGAGATGCATGATGCATAGAAAAAAGAAAAGCGGACAGCTAGAGAACACACTGAGAATTCTTGTGTAAGATAAACCATTGTAGTTGGTGTAGTTTAAGGTCCTTATGACCTTAGTACAAAATAAGTGTAAGAAAACAGAATAGAAAAACAGGATACAGGGATAAGGAGTATCTGGGAATGGCAGGCGTCCAGGATGGGCTACAGTTAAACTAACTGATAAGTAGGAGGATAGGAGGATTATTATGTCTCTGGTGCTAACAAACCAATTAGACTGGTATAAGCATCTACTGCGCTTATTCAAAGGCTGCCAGGAGTGATGAAGATTGTTGGAAGAAGTAAAGGACCCTCAGAGACCACTACCACAATTCTGGTGCTACCAGGTTTTTCCGTGCAGTGCTCCCAACTACTTATAGTGCTGTCCTTTCCCAGCAGCTTGCCCATGCTGTTCGGCTGCTGAATGTGGTGCTGCATCCCATATCCCCACATTTAACACCACATGGGACCATGGCTTGGGCCACTCTTGTGGGCCAGTGAGGTCTCTTATAGTAACACATATGCCTTGCACAAGACACAGTCTTACATTTGGCTGCATGCACAAACCGGCATGTTGCCTTTACTCCTTCTCACAAACAGGACATTCCTTCACACACCATCAAAACAGGCAAAGTGTGAGAAAGTCTGCTCTATTTTATTGTTTTCTGTTCTTGATGGCTGCTGTACTGCCATCACCACCACAAAACCCACACGCTGGTCTTGCCTGTGCTGCGTGATGAGACCAAACTCTGCTACATGTGGGTCAGCATCTTTCATCCTTTCTCTCAGGAAGGTGGTCCCTGAACACAGGGCCGTACAAAGGACCTGATAGCCAGCACAGAAAGAAAATAAATAAAGTTTGTGCTTCAGTTTGCAGTAGCTCATGCCTATTTGCTGCCATATGAAATGTCTATATGGTTGAAGACTTCAGGTCCAGATATGCTGTTCTGCCACAATGCAAGTAGATTTGACAAGCTCAGCCACCACTATGTTATGATTTGTCAGGTCGATGAATCCTGGCAGACAACAGCATGACCATCTCATAACTGCACAGAAGAAGGGAAAAACACTAGCCATGGATACTTTCATGTGAAAGCTTTGTGTGTGAAATTGGCTGAAAAAAACCCAAACAAATGAAATGAAATGAACCCATGGCCAGCACGCAATTTGTGGACTCAAAGTGAAAATCAAAGACTTTTACCTGCCAGTCCCTATATTCACAGTCAGTTCCAGAAAGCCCTTTTCCATGTCTGTACTGATTTTGACCCAGACTGGGATTGTCCTGCTGATTATGATCCATATATGGCACTGGATTGGAAGGACTTCCTGCTATCTGCATGTTGCTGACATTTTATTTGTGCCTGCTAAGGCATTTCCCAAAGAGGAAGTCTTTTGGTTAATTTCTATTGCAATGTCTTGAGGGAATTTTCCTTTCTATGATCTCACCAGACCTCAATACAAAACAGAGCCAAATATGATTGGCATTTGGCTAGGAGGCCTCGTGAAAACTGGTAAGCGAGAACAGTGTGAAGTTCTGACAGTGAATCAGCAGGAGTGCTCTGTGCTGGGCTCATAATAAACAGTGTACATAGAATTATAGAATCACAGAATTGTTTAGGTTGGAAAAGACCTTTAAGATCATTGAGTCCAACCTAACTTTGCCGCGTCCACCAATAAACCATGCCCCTAAATGTCATGTCTACACATCTTTTAAATACCTCCAGGGGTGGTGACTCTACCACTTCCCTGGGCAGCCAGTTCTGGTGCTTGATAACCTTCCCAGTGAAAAATTTTTTCCTAATAGCTAATCTAAACCTCCCCTGGTGCAAATAAATGTGCATGAACTTCTAAATGTATGCAAATATGAAGGGAAGACAAATTATTTTCTTTGTATCTGCAGAACTCTGTACTTACTCCTTTACAATACCACTGGAGATACTGCTGGATGCCTACAGTGAGCTGGCTGGTACAATAAATGTACAGAAAGTCGGATGAAGTTTGACAAGGGTGGGACGGTGGGATTGAGTGTGCCCACAGCAAGTCTGCCGATGACACCAAGCTGTGTGGTTCAGTTGATATGCTGGAGGAAAGGAATGCCATCCAGAGGGACCTTGAGCTGATGCCAGCCTTATGAAGTTGGGGCTGTTCAGCCTGGAGAAGAGAAGGCTGCATGGAGACCTCACAGCAGCCTTCCAGTATCTGAAGGGGGCTATAAGGGTGTTGGGGAGGTACTCTGAATCAGGAGCTGTTGTGGAGGGACAATGGGTAACAGGTTCAGACTTAAAGAGGGCAAGTTTAGACTGGATATAAGGAAGAAGTTCTTTACTGTAATGGTGGTGAAGCACTGGAATGGGTTGCCCAGGGAAGCTGTGAATGCTCCATCCCTGGCAGTGTGCAAGGCCAGGTCGGAAAGAGCCTTGGGAGACATGGTTCAGTGTGAGGTGACACTGCCATGGTAAGGGGGTTGGAACTGGATGATCTTAAGGTCCTTTCCAACCCTAACTATTCTATGATTCTAAGGATCGGGTTTCCCAGGTTTTATGGTATTCAGCCTCAACCATGACATTGTTTTCCTAAGTCCCAGAAGTTCTATTTGCAATATCATCAAAAAATTCCTGCCAGTTTGCACACAAGCAGACTGAGACCCTCTGGCATGTGTTGCCTGAGTCCATTGTTTGTGTGGCCTTTGTATCTGGGCCTAGTGTAGGGCATTGGAAGAAGGCTCAAGAAACCTTCAGTCTTGTCACCAGAAGCCCTCAGTGTTATACACAGACTAAGGAGTTAACAGAACACGGACCTTTCCTGTAACGGATTTAGAAAAGAAGAAACCAAGCTTATTTACTGTTCCCACAGTCTGTGCTCAGAGCAGTTTTAAATTGCTAGGTTAACTAGCCATTCCTGAAAGAAATTTTCTGTGCACCAATGTATTCTTTGTGGTTAAAGCAAAAATTACTTACAGACAGTGCAATGTTTCTTGCAGAGGAAAGCTTCAGCCAATGGAATATTTATAAGTTAGCTGTGATATCCGTTAGCTTCTTTCAGTCGGGGGGTTAATTTGTTCTGTACCTTTTCATGCAGACAGATAGAAGAAATGTCTTGCTAAGAGTCATTGTCATAGAGATATGACATAAGGTAGAACGTATTAAAAAATTGTCCTCAGTTCTATTGTAGTTACTGCTAACATCACTGAAATGTAGTGTAAGCATACCACAAGCCAAGTTCTGATGTCAATTACATTAGTGTAAATGAGATTAGAAATTGGCCTAAGCCTATAGATTTAAACATGACTGTATTGAACTTTATTTTCAGCACAGATAAAGTTTTTTGAGGACAAAACCACATGTTAGTTTTAGCATTTTTATCTCAGCACAGTTTGGCAACAGTTCTAATGTATTTCTAGCACTTGGCTTTATTTTACTGTTCATTTTATTGCCTGAGCATCAGCACAGCTCAGACTGTCAGATGAAATATTTCAATGAATAAAATACTAGTTTGAAGGCTGGGGACCAATAATGGGAGAAATGCAAACAACTGTCACTAGGCATGGATTTCATATTTTGTGAATGACATATTTTCTTCTCTGGTAGGTCTCTACCAGGTCTGCTACTATCCCATCTGCTATTTAAAACTTGGCTGCTTATTATTAGATGTGGAAATCCATAACACATTTCAAACAGATCAATGGGATCAGAAAACTTGCCATCATGCAGGAGTAACACAATCCAAGAAGATAAGAATGAATTTATTTTCCCTGGCAGCTGTAGTCTTTTTGGATACTCAATGAACAACGTTTCTTTGACCTCTTGATTAATTTACATGCTTACAGAAAAGAAACCACATTTGTCCTATGTATGAAATATCTTAATAAGAAGCTGAACCTGTCGCAAGGAAAAATATTTGGGACTGATAATATTTAGGCCAGCAAAAGTCTCTCGTAGCTTCTAAGCATCACTTACACTTTCCTTCTGAGACTTGGCAAGAGGCTTCTTTGTTGGCCTTTAATGCAGGCATTGTTGCTCTTGTCAGCGTTACCATGCTAACCTGAGATTCAGGCCAAAGATGTGGACCTAAATGTCCTTTCCAGACAAGATGAGGGTTTGCAAAGATCATTTTCAAACAAGAAAAGCAATCGATACATCCTCAAAAAAGATCAAGGCTCCTAAAAAATATTTATCTGCAAGTGTTCCTGTCCAACCCAAGTCAACTGAGTGCAAGGAACGAACCAAGGAACACAAATATGCAGAAAAACATGTGAAAGATCTAATCACTAATGAGAAACATTTACTCCCTCACTTTCTGGATTGTGTGCTGATCTTCCATTCACTTTTTCTTTTTTAAAGTATTTTCTATGCTATAATTTGCAACAGCTGGAACCATTTTGCATGTGTGCGTGCGTGCAAGTGTGTATGTGCTGGACAAAAGAATGTTACCAACTTGAAAAGGAAAAGGATGGGCACTGTTTTTGGAACTTGGCTCTGAAGGGGATGTATAAAGATATGAGAAAGATTAAGTAAGTGGAGGAAGCTGGGGGATCTTCTAGCCGCAAGGCTGCTGCAATGTGTGTGGGCTCAAGCAAGGGTCTCAGCACATCCTGTCCTACTAGTGATACCCTGACCCTGGTTCAGAGATTTCACAGTGCTGTAGAGCAAGATTGGATACATTCACTGCAAAGCCTTCTTCAGCCCCAGAATCATCTGGGCTGAAGCCTAACCAGTAACTTATAGCTATGCAAAGCAATTTCAATTTCTTTTACATAATGAGGTGTTGCTTATTGTGGTTCTGAAAGCATTAGGGTTGAGATATTGGCGAAAACAAACAAAGAGACACTTTGTGAGTTCTCTGAGCAGTAAATGGTTCCCCTTGGCATGCTCTGACAGGCTATTTCTTTATAGCTTTGCTGAATCAGCTTAATGGGGAAAACACAAAACTCACTGCCAAACTCTTATGGCAATTTCTCCTTACCACAGTGGTCATAAACAGATGTTGTTATCCTCTTATACAGGGAATCAAATATTCCTTGGGGCAGGTTTGTGTAGGTTGTGCAGATTGCTTCAAATTTAAGGAAAGGCTGACGATGAGGGGTGTACACAGTGGAAGTGAGCATTTAGATTTGTCATGTGGAACACACAAATTCCATCAAAAACACATGCGACATTAGCCAACGTGACACAAAAACACGCCACTACCTATGTTACATCAAATGTAACAAGAGAGAGTGTGCAAATATCTTGGAATTTTACTTCATAAAATGGTGGAAGTGAATGCAGTATATATAAATTAACCACCTTCCTTCCACAAGGCTGCTGCACCAGAATAACGCAACCAGGCCATTAATATGATTTCTAAACTGGTTTCCATGGGAGGAGTTGTATCGTGAAATTCAAATCCTGCTCTGATTTAGTAGAGCTAGCCCTCCAAAAGGGTATAGTCGGAGTCCCATTTCCAGCCTCATAGGAAGGCAGGGATTGTGCTCAACACCTTATGTTGGCCTTTTGCTGGTGGAGGTAGTATCAACACAACCAAGTGTTCCTTGGGACAGATTCAGCTTTTATTACAGTAGTTCATATAAGCCACAAACACACATTTTTCCAAGCATAATGTTTTAAATTGCATATAGATATGCCCCATTTAATATTCAGAAGAGTGTGCCATTAAATTTGCCATTTTACACAGTAGTTCTTCTAATCCAATCAAACAAGTTGCTTGCATTTTATGGCACAATATGACACTGCTCAATGTATCACTATAAACCTCAAGAATTACAACAGCTACCAGAAAACACATCTGAAAAATCAGGTTTAGTGGGACATCCTTCTCATGACCATGCATTAGAGCTGTAGGATAAATTCCCCATGAAACAAATATGCCCAAACTTTTGACTGGAGAAGAACCTCAGAACAAAGCTTCAGACCTCTTCCTGCCTGCAGAGTTTTGGGAAAAAATCACCATCAGAAGTGTCTGGGCCAACTATGTCCTTCCTGCCTTTCAGCTGCAACTCTCATAGGTTCGAAACTGGAGTATGTACTCCAGCTGTACATTTCTCACTCTTACTGCAGCGGGCTGCTTCTTGAACAAAACCCAGCATCACTGCATCCCTGACCTGCCCCGTCCTTGTCTAGAGACCAGGCAACAAACTGTTACTCTGTGAAAGAAGTGTGGGTTGAAGACATGGCCAAGGCACAGTTTCTAGAGAATAAACCTGTGTCTCAAAGTGTTATCTGCAACAAACACAGTTTGAATGTCAGGACATCTGCAATGTGGGTCATCTTTCCATTTTGTTCTTTGCAATCCAGGGCTTAGAGCAAGATGTGGTGCAAAGACAGTCCAGCAGTGAACGCCAAGTTTCCATTTCCAGCTGCTGGTGTGGCTGAATGATGCTGAACCCTGGCTGATTCTGCTGCATCCTTTTAGGTTACCATTATTTTCTGTAGTTATCAGCATGAGAATACCTCTGCTCAGAAGGTTAAACATGCTCTGAACGTGGGCCACCTTAGCTAAACTGTGCAGAAAGGCCATGTCAAGGCATGAACTGGATCCTCCAAAATCTCTGCCACATCCTCTTGCCTGTGATGTCTTTCCCAACCAGTAACTCCCCACACCTCCAATCAGACCTTCTCTGCCATTCATTTTGCCAGCTTTCTATCAATTGCCCCCACTTCCAGATGAGCTGTTTCCTGCAGAGAACCAGTAATGTGGAACATGGTTTTGGATTAATAGATCTGTACATTCTTTATGCCTGAATTCATGCCATAATTTATGAGTAACAACAAGGATGTGTTCTCCAAAGAAAGTAATACTTGACTAAATTGTTCTCTTGACGTAAACCTGTAATTTAAAAATTATATATATTTAGAGTGCAAGTCAAAACAGGAAGTGCATTCCCAAAGTGGATAAAGATATTTCTGAACCTAAATATCTAGTGATACAAAATTGTCTTGAAATGTCTCCCTCTCCGCCTAACAAAACCACCCTTTACCAAATAAGCATGCTATTTATGGAAGGACTTTGCTGTGCAGTCAAGTTAGCTATCACTGTCTCTTTCAGTGCTGAAACTGAGGACTTTCATAGTCACAGGCTGTCCAGAATGTATTCTGTCACTGTAAGTAGAATTATATCCATCAGAAGAAATGAAAATCTGGCACTGAGGAACCATTTAGAAAAGTTCAGATAAGAAAGAATGTATCAGGGAAAATCAATACAATTCAGTAGCAGACGGCTAAATACCCAGTGGGAGAGTCATCTAGCTAAATGCAGACATTTTCATATTATCTAACAGTAACTGCTATTGGCTCCATTCATCTACCATGGAGATCTAGTCATAATGGAGCTAGTCCCTCCATTTGCTATCAGCTGGCAGACATGGTTGGTTTGACTGCAGACAACCATTTATCAGAGGCTAGGTGCTGCTGTGCTACTGCAGGAGACAATTTGAACATTAGGTGAGAAACATTAACAACAAAATAAACCTTGTCATAAACGGGGGTAGGGGAAAGATTAAATGAAGGCAGGTATCAGCTGATAGGAAGCTGTTTGTATGCTGTCTTACTTCCACTCAGGGAGCAGCAGTCTACGTGCAATCAACCCTTTTGACAGGCAGGAATTGGGCCTGCCCAGAAAGCAACACAGAACTCTCATTCATTACAGAGTTGCCTGTCTGCAGCATGTGCCACTAAAGCAGAGTGAATAGTTTGTCTTTAAAAGCATTTGGAAATTCACAAGGTAGAAAAACCTTTATGTATGCATATAGGTCTACACACAAATGTATATATGTACGCATATATTACATGTTTTATTTATAACTTAGGACTTTGCATAGGAACTGGTTGTACAGCTGTTAAAGGAAGACTTCACGAAACATGTTCCAACAGACAAGAGTGAGTCTGCCATAATAGCAACTAGATACAGGAACACAAGTTTTTCTAAAGCCCTAAATCCCAATGTAATTTCTGATTCACAATATTCAGATATGTAATAGCTGAAGTAGTGACTCAGAAGAGATAGAGGTGCTGCCTTAGTGCTATTTTCATTGTTTTATGAGGCACAAATTAGCACAGAACTGCAACCTGTAATTAATTCTATGTCAAATTCATATTATTATTGTACTACCCTGTGCAGTTGCAAACCAGTAGATCTTTTTTTCTGCTGTATTTCTACTAAACCCACTTACTCCAGGCTTTTTTTGCATGACTACACATTGTTCTTTAGTGTAAGTAGCTTGGAGGATTCACGTCCTTTAAAATCTGAGCTCAATCTGGGTTCCCTTTATTTCCCAATAGATCAGGACACATTTCTGCTAACAACATAAAGGAGATGACCTGATCCACGACCTGATTTGGTAACTATTTCCCATTGCTTCAATCATCCTGCTTTACTCTAGTCTAAAAGGATAGTATGAAAAAAACCCCAAATAATCCTTATAGCAATACTGCCACTGCTGGTAGTTACAGCTGAAATATCCATAGGTGATCAAAAGGTGGGCAGTGCAATACCTTCACTGAATTACAATTCTGCAGCAGTATGCCTTTTAGGTCCTTCAATTTTATGCATAGCCCTGCATCTACTGTCTCCTGAAGACACACTTCTTAAAGCAACTTTTGTGTATGATTATCTGGCTGTCAGAGTAGACACTTGACCATTTACTCTCCAAAGCAGCATTGCAAGAAGTATTAAACATCATCTGCTAGCAGCTGCGGAGAGATCTCAAGGATGTTTTATGCCAGCATCTGCACTGCAGCTTGGCTGTGCTCTGGCAAAACAGGTTTAACCAGGTGAGCGCTGTTCCACTGTGGCCATGAATACGTAGGCATAAGGGTGCCTTACATGAATCTAATGCGGGCTTCTCCTTCCTAGAGACGGTAACATTGGTTTAATGAATGTTTAAGCAAGACCATGCTAGTCTGTTCCGTTGCACAAGCAAAATGCTGTAAGTCCTCTCAGTAGCCACCTTCCCCAAGAAACACATGCCTCAGTGTTCACTATCTCCTTTTGATGTGTGTTGATGTCAGAAGAACACATTGTATTTGAAGTTTCCTGCTTTACTAGATGATGTGACTTATCAAATTGTACATAATAATTTTCCTTTTCTTTTTTTTTTTTGGTATAAGTCAACAGTATTTTGCTAACTGAAGTTGTAGCACATCCTCAGCATGTATTAGAAAGTAACCAGAGGAACATCAGAAAAATAACAGAAAAAGGCTCCAGGCACTTTATTCAGTTGGTTTAAACTCAAAAAACCCCCCCAAACCCAAAAAACTTACACCCCTCCCTGATGGTTTTACAATCCCTTGCACAATAACCTGCTATTGTGTGATTTTTTTTTACCACTCTCACCTAAGGCAATATGAGCTCTTATAATTGAAGTGAAATATTGGAACAGAATTTTCTACCAACTACGCCATTATGTGTGATACTGATCTACAGCATTCTGCTTCTAGTTTATTTGTAGGGGACAATAATAAAATATTCCTACTACCTCGATTGTTTTATGCCATGAAACAGAAATGCCAAAATCAAGGTCAAGAGTATGTGAGCATTTTAATTTCCCTGGTGCTAGCCTAGAGTAAAACTCCTCAGGATATAGTCTCCTGGTCTCCTGCAAGTCATTATGTATTTAATTTTCTCCTTGTAAAGTGCTTTTCTTGAATGCAAAGTCTGTGTATTCTAGAGGTAAATACATTAAGATAAAAGCTTCAAAGATTCCTTTTCTAAAGACATCTTATAATGTCTCGTAAGCTTCCTTATGAAATTCCAGTGCAAACCCCAACCATACTGTCTTCAAAAGAATTCCCACTGCACTTTCTTTATTTGCACAAAGGAAGGAAGGAAAATTAAAGTGGAGAGGGAGGGGGAAACTGCGGTCAATGTTATAGCCCTACAGATTGCTGAAGTCAGACACTCTGGACCCTCGGAGTGGAAAAAGACCTATTAGGCAGGGAACTGCATGAGAATTTGCTTGAATCTACTTGTCTTGGCTTCTATGGCCTTCAGATGGTCTTGTCCCTCAGATGTCACTGAATTGCCAACACCTCCCAACATCGCAAAGCCCTAGCATGTTTTCCAGCAGCTTGCTTCTTCCCTCCTGGACTGTCTCTCAATACAGGAGGACCCTTCCATTAGAAACAGCCCAAAGCTAACCTCTCTCAAATCACTCCTCTACCAGCCCAACTCCCCTCAAAATTACACTGGTGTGCTGAGGTTACTGGCTGACTTGCCGCCCAAACCTGTATCACTGGTTTTGCTTGCCGCCTCCCAGTCTCCTTGTTTTATCTACCCATTACGCTGTGTTTTATAGCATGGGCTTTTTGGGCTAGGGACCGCCTTTGTTGTGCTTGCACACCTCCTAAAGCCCTGGGATGGAGTGCTCCAAAGCTCTGCTGCCCTAGATGTCCTAATAAATAATAATACAACCAGTCAGATGAGGAAGTCTCACTTCTCTACATTAGAAAAAGTGGTGGGCAAGATAAAGATGATGTAGATAAAACATACTGCAGCAGCTGGCTTAACATGCAGCTTGGTTTTATTTTGTCCCTTTTCCAAGAATCCACCGCAAAATTTTTGCGAGACTGCAGGCAGCTTTGCCTGCAAAAGAGCACACCAACTGCTACCCTCAGGCAGGCTTGATGGCCCTGCAGAGCCTGGTAAAGGGGTAAAATAAAATCCTTCTTATTCTTGTGGTCTCTATTAGGCAGTTCTCGTGCTCCCAGGGGCTGACTCCAATTTCAGGGAGGCTGCACTTCCTCCACTAACACTGCTGGGTACCAGAGTCTCTGCTGAGGGCTGGTGTCCCTGCCTGAAATGCATGCATTCTTTTCCTGGAACCCGGCCCAAACATGCGTCAGGGGCTCAGATGGGTCCCAATCTTTGTGGTGCTGTTGTTAGTGCTGCAAGTGGGCACTTGTGAATGTGGCTGTCCCTTATCTGCATTCAGCCTTTGAATCAAGAAAATAGATCTTGAAAATCTGCAATCTACCTCAGTGAATGACATATGGAGTTGACAGGAAGAGCTCAGAAAATCATAGCTAAGATTTATGGGGAATCACAGAAAAACATGTTAAGTTTGCCAGTCTTTGCACTGTTTGCATGGCTGTGGTATATGTGGCTGTCTTCAAATTCTGCTGCTCTGTAGAGCAGCCATGGCAAACTTGTAATGTTACACTGCCAGCCTCTGCCCAGCACCAGACCAGCCCAAAACAGCTGCTATCCAGGCTCAAAAGAGTTTGTGATTTTGCGAGCTAAAAGGAAGGTGAGACGTGTTAGGGGTACAAAGGGCAGTAGCCAGGTGCTCTGTAAAGAGTACGACAGTGTTTACACCTCTGCTTTCCTAATGCTTCTAGTGAGAGAAGGAAAGGGGTCTTACATTGCCTAAATTACCTTACATTACCTTGGTGTAGCTGCGTGATTCTTGCCTTTTGCATTGTCATTTAAAAGTGTTCTTCCAGTATGCAGAGATACAATATCTGGGAGAGAAAATTAAATGAGAAAGTACCTTATCATAGAATCATAGAATCACAGAATCATAGAATCATAGTTTGTGTTGGAAAGGACATAAAGGCCATCTAGTCCAATTCCCCTGCAGAGAGGTAGAATTGGAGAGCAGAGAGGGAGCAGGCAAGAGCAGAGACATCTAACCTAAAAACATTAAGAAGATCTGACTTAAGGCAGGGCCTTACCAAAGAACTGAAATAAACATTCACATTAGCAGACATTAGCAAGGATGAAGAGAGTAGAACCTTTCTTTGAGGGAATGTAAATGGGGACAAGCACTACAAAACCAGAACAAGCATATGCAGAAGTCTATAACAGAGACTGGATCCTCCTCTGAAGGTACACAATTCAGCCATAGTGCATTAGCTTGGCTGCCTCTGGTAGGGACAAATTAGGCAGCGAAAGCAACACTCACCCCAGCAGTACAGGCAACTGTTTCCCATAACAGTGGGTCACAGCAGATCCTGAAACTTTTAACAGGCACACTGCTAAGGTAGCTTCTCCCTGGTTTTTCTGTGACAAGGAGTGAGCTTGCTTCTCCTGTATCTGATAGGTGGCTGATGAATTATCTAAGCCACTAACTCATTTGCCTGTACAATGTCATAGGGTTTGTGCTGGTGGTGTTTTATAAATATGTTCGTGCTGGGCTTCCAGTAACCTGTGCAGGTGATCCAAGCATGCCTCCATCAAACAGACACAACGGCACTTACTGGACTACCAGTATTCCCTTGCTGCTGCAAAACCTCAGAGAGTTGAGCATTTATGTGCTCCAGACTGTGAGAAAATGACTCCAAAGCGACCTTTGTTTTACCTGCAGGTATACTGCCCTGTGCTGTGATCTTGTCAGATCTTGTTAACTCATCAGCACTAGGGTAATCTTGGATGATAAAAGCCAGGGAAGACCTCACTGCTGAGGGAGGTAGTGCCTGTAGAATCATGAAAATGGGAACAGTGAGGCACCAGCATCCTTTTTCCCCCCATTTTACAAAGAACTTTACAGGAGTCATTAGCAGCATATTATGGATGGCTTGTGAAGAGTCTCAGATCTAATTTCCTGGAGGAAGGGAAAAGCATTGGCTTAGGGCTGGACTGAGCTAATCCACTTTATAAAAGCTGCTGTGTAGCCAGTTTGTCTTTTTTTCCCCCTCCTTTTTTATTACCCTAACATTACAAGAAAATATTATGCAGTGCCCTATACAGTCTGCAGTTGTTTTCTGAAACAGATTTTAGGATGCTTTGTTTAATATTGATGCTACCGTGCCCTCACCTGGAAGTTCCCCTGTCTCTGCAACAGGTTTCCAATGCTGTTCAGCCACTTCTGGAGCTGGGACATCTCCAGACTTCCTAGAATAAAACAGGGAGCAGGAATCAGGAAAATGCCATGCCAGGCTGCATTTTTCTTCCAAAGTTATAGGGTGTGCAAGCAGCAGGAGTGAAAGAGGGCAGGAACACAAATGTCATCAGAGTCAGGATGTCTCTGTTGATGCTATGCCCAGTCCCAAGGAGTGCGTTGGGACTTGAGATGGTAGTGCCTATCCTGCTCAAATCCATCTTCAAATACATTGGCTGTCAGCTCAGGTGCCAGGGTCTATAAGGAAATGAAAATGACTCTTGCTACCAAGCAAGCTACCACCTCACAAGTGCCCCAGCACAGTGACACCAAAACAAAAGTTGGTTTCTCCATCCATTTTTTTCAAGCTTTGGAAATAAAGCTAAACACTCTTAGTTTTGGTTTTACCCCAGTTTGTGTTGTAGTGACAACAGAGCAGAGGGACAGTGTAACACTCTGCAGTGACCATGGCTCTCTAAATGTGTCCTTCTACTCAAGGAAAAGCTTGCAGATTTGCCAGTGGAAGCAAAGTGTCAGCCCTGAGACACTTTTTGCTCTGCCAACGTGAGCTGGCTGCACAGGTGCTAAGTAACATATTTAAAGAAAGCTAGTGTGTGGCCAGCAGAAGGTTGCCTCCACAGAAAAATCATTTATTACCTTCGTATAAATGCAGCTATATCTCTAGAAGTTGTGGCTGGCTACAGCAAAGAGAGTATCTTCTCCAAAAGTATGTATCTATGAAGTGATAGCCTCTGTGTGTGATGACCAATCACATCTGCCTATGGAAAGACCTGCTGGGATCCAGCAGCCCTTGTGACACAACATGGAGGAAATCCAAGTCACCTCACTCAGTTCAGTTAATCTCTACTAACTGATGGAATAAAAGCCAAAGCTCTGAGCACCAAAGTACTCCAGATTCCAGACGTTTTAAATATTCAGGGTTGTTGTAAAGCTACCATGATCCTTTAATACTGAATCCCAACAGTTATTTTCTACTCAAGCTTGAATGTTTGGAATTCACTAGGTTAGGGTTAATTACAGAATAATAGACAAGGAGATGTTTGTGAGACTGGAAAAGGCACAGAAGTGGCTGTAAGTCTGAAACTTCACATGCTGGATCTGCTTCTGGGAAACCTTGTCAGCAACCCCTTATCCTGATAATCTAGGGGAAACCACCCTCAAGGTGTGCATCAGACAGCCCATCTCTGCGTCCAGACTGTGGTCCAAGAACATGAAAGGATGAGCTCCAATGGGAGAGAAACCTGAGGAAGAAGAATAAAAAAGCTCCAGGAAGAGTCTGCAAATGGGGCACAGATATGACTTCCAAAAGGAAAGGCAAAACCATAGTGTTGATGTGTTCCTTGGAACAGGGCAGCAGGTGTGAGTCAGAGGGTGATGGTCAATGAAAAAGAGCATGGATCGGATCAGTGGGGTCATGTTTTGCAGATAGAGTGTCTGAAGGCAAAGGTGAAAGCAGCTTATTCATGTTTGTTGTGGATCCAGGCATAGATGGGAGGAGCAGCACATATGACATTATGCTTGGAAACTGGGCAAAAATGCTGCAATTTAAAAAGCTGGACATATGAGTGTCTATAAGATACCTATGTAAGATTTTCCTCAAGAAGGATTTGTAGTTGGTAGATCTGGGAAAATTAAATAATTCAGTTTGTTCATGCCATGTTGAGTTAGCTGTTATTAAAAGCAGTGGTGGGTACTGTGTGGCAAGTTAGTTCCCAGTTTTCTCTGGGTATAAACCCCTAATGATGGCTCAGCTCATCAGATACTGTTGTCAGCCCTGAAACCCTGCAGGGTGGGATGTGTTCCACAAGGCATTTATGAAATGCTCCTGAAGCTGGTTGAAATACATTGAGCTTGCCAACAAAAAACATCCAGTGTTGCTCACTCTCCTCCATAATTCAGCATGCTCATGTCCTCCTCATTGGTCCCTCTCCCTCTCCTCTGCATGAGACACAGACCCCTCAAGTGAAGCAATTCTTCACCTACACTCAGTAGCTACAGCAGGTTTGTTTCTTAAGAGTGCAAACAACTGCATTTTTAATGATTATGCAAGAAACTGCACTGAGAATAAAGCCTGAGCTTCAGAGGGTTGTTTTTTTTTTTTTGTAGGTGTAAGCTGAAATAAAAGTTTCCATAGCTATTTTGGATTTCAAAACCAGACTTTCTGTTTGTAAACACCCAGGCAGCAGAGAAGCTGTCCTCCTCCCCTCTCCCACGAGGAACTGGCTCACTGCTTTACCTCTTTCTTTCCAATGTGCTTGCTGGCTCTGGAAGCTGCCCTGGGACAAAAACCATTGTGTGAACAGTAGCTAAAACCACCTGGAAAAGCAGTCCTTGCTGGGCAGATGAGCCGACACTGTTTTCCCATCTGCGACCACTGCACTTCTATGCACAGGGAGCTCTCGTGTGCAGAAAGGAAAGACAAGCTACAAGCCACCGTGCTAACTTTTCCCAAGGCTTTGGCTTCATGTTTCAAGGTTAAGTGCTTGAAACTAACACATGGGGATTTTCTATAGTACTGTGGGCTAAAACCTTGGGGTTTGTGTGTGCTCAGAGAGCCAGGTATCAGATAATCAACTGAGGCACCTTTAAACACAGCTACAGATATATGAAAATCAGGTGTGGAGACTTCACCTTTGACCTTCCCTCCATCAAAGTGATTCTAAATTGGGCCAGCCGTGAGCACTGCTGGCACTGGCTTTGGGCACAGTGTATGCAGTTTCACAATAAAATGATACCTTTGAGCCTAAGCAGTGCTGCTGTCTCTGTAAATCATCTCTTGGTGGCCTTTGCAGCCTTGCCGTGCTGTGCACAGGTACTTTATGCACACTGAAGAGAGTGGCATGACTCTGTCTACAGTAGGGTAAGGTACCTTCTTGAGGTAGTCTGGAAGTCCTCTCTTTTTTTTCAATTTTTATTTTTCTTTATATTTTATCCCTTGCATTTGTTACTGTGGCTTGCACATGAAATGGCAGGGGCATGTCATTGATTGCAGAGTAGTGGAATAAGTAAGTGAGCTGAGGGGAGTCTAACTACTCCGTGATCCCACTTGCCCTGGAGCAGACTGGTGCCAAAACGGGAAGCCATGGCCAGGCCCTGTGAGAGACTGATCTGAAATCAGACTCCACTGTCCATTGTCTCAAAGATTGGTCTGAGGAATTGAAATGGACTCCACTGACCATTGTCTCAGGGGTGGGTGGGAGGAGTTGAGGTAAGATTCTTCTATCCATTACCTTGGAGAAGGGAGTGAGGAGCTGAATTGGGATTCCACTGCTCATTTCCTCAAGGATTGGTATGAGGAATTGCTACCCATTGTCCCGAGAACTGCTGCAGACAAGTGTGTGCAGACACACACGTGCAATTGAAGAGCTGGCTGCAAGACCAGGGAAACTGGTCCACCAGGAATGTGTAATACGTGACATGAAGAACAGAGGTACTCCCCCACCTCATTATAAAGTGGGAATTGGTAATCACCAAGGCACATCGCCAGGGAACCATTGACATGAGAATGACTCCAGGACACCTCCATGAGGACACTGTCTGCCAATGACTACTACAGACCCTGAGTGACACCGTCCATGAGACATAGCCATGAGGACAACTCCACAAGACACACTCCACTGGGTACCTTCAAGGGCACTCCAGAAGGACACCTCCACGAGGACACCCACATCC
>JBCJKH010038912.1:0-14716 GCA_039877255.1 Loriculus beryllinus
CCGATCTCTGAGCAATCCTGTTGGTTTGTGGATCAATGTCTGAGTTTGGATGTCAATTTTCTCACAGTTTAAAATGATGTTATCAAAGCGGGTGGTTTGTTCATGATCTTATACAGTGTATACATAACTTCACATAGAAAATAAGTTGGTTGTTACGGTGTGTCAGTAACCTGTGCAACGATAGCACTCTTGACACATGGATTTTTGTTTGGAAACAGATTTTCACTAGGCTTTGGATGGTGCAGAAATAGAGGCTCTGTAGAGTTAGCGTGAAGCTTCACAAGCTTTTCTATAATTAGCCCAGTGATAACTGAAGAGCTAAAAATTGAAAATACAAAATGTTTTAATGCATATTCACATGTGATACTGTTCATATCAGTCTGGTCATTAAAAAGCTGGTTCTGTCAGTATCTAAAATCAGAGCACAACTCATTTGTTAACATTTATGAAGCCTCAGCAGCACTAAGTGCTTCCTGTGGAGCCCCAGCTATTCCTGGAGAGTCTCTGCTCTGCTCCCTCACAGCTGCTCCTCCCTTGTAGTTCATCTGTAATAGAAATAGAGGAAAAAAACATGTTCATCTCTACATTTTACAACTAAAGTATATAATTGGTTGCATGGCTGTGCTTTGGGAAGAATGCACTAGGGATTTCCAGCAGCCATGTCCCTTGCAATTCGATTTTCTTGTAGCAGATGGGCTGTTCATTTGTGGTGGTGTGCCACGTTGTGAGCTTCAGAGCTACCCATCATCGCCTCTCTGCACTCCCAACGTGAGTGTTAGAAGGCTCATTGGGATGTCTCCAAGATTGCTGTGGTTTGGTCAGATGTGTTTGCAAAACCCATCAATTTCCGTGCCTTTAGCATTAGCAGTGCAAACTAACCTTCACCAAATGTTTAATGTTCCCTTGCAAAACTACCTTTGTAGAGTGCTTTTCACTGGGCTCATATTATTCCATTTTACTATTTTGTACTTACTCTTCTTTCTTCTTGTTAATTTTTTTTTTAGTTTTTTAATAAACTGTGCTAGTATCCTATTCAGCCTTTTTCTGCTGAAGCATTCATAGGACAAAATGATTTGTAGAACTATAAAGTACCTGTAATGTGGCTGGTGAACAACCCAAAGAAGGCAAGTATTTTCTGAATTCAGAATGGAGAATGCATGTAGAAAAACAATGACTCTCATTATAAAATGCACTTAAAATTCCACTTTTAATGTGTTTTCTCATCCTGGATCTTTTTTTTTTTGCTTACTCCCTCCCAGGAAAATATGTAACTTATTGCAATGAGAAAAAGTAGCTCCTATTATTACTTAAAAATAAAATCTTGCATGTCCTGTAAGAACTACAGCAGAGATCCTGGTAACATTTATTGAAGTTTTCAGGGTAATTGAGCTTTGATGGAGCATAGACATAGAAATAAGCTGGACAACTGCCAGGAGCCATTTCTTAAGTGCAAAGAGGTATTTGCAGTTTGGGGAAGTAATACACACGGAATGCGCCTAGTATAGCAAAAGCTGACAGGATAAATCCTGGCTATAGGTCAACAGTATTAACTTCACACAGGGTTAAAATTGGGATTTTGTATATAGCGGTTCTAAATGACTTTTAAAGAAATTAAAAAATGAAACATTGACCAGTTTCTTTATTACTCCTGAATTTGAGCTGATTGTAGAGTCCTCTAGCAATAAATGTAGTGCTGTTCTTGGTTTCTTACTTTACTGAGTTCTCTGTTATTTTATTTTAGTTTTTTAATACCTCACTCCCACCTTCAATAAAGGGAGGACTGATCTGTTAAGTCTAGAATTGAAGGAGAAAAGTGCCATTACTATTTAACTACCTCTCAGACATGTAACAATGAAGTTGGAAGCCTAAGCAATTACATCGAAATCCACTAGCCATGCTTTTCATAGCTGGCCGTAAATTGTTGCTGTGTTACTGAAGAAATGTGGTAAGAATGCACAAACTAGCACTGGGCCAACAATGTGAGTACTGTAGACGTGTGTAATACACGCAGCACCCATGTTTGTATCAGTTAATGACCAAGGGAAACCACTGCATTTCTGGGCATCCATTCTTTGCAGCTAGGAAGAGCGGCCTTTTGACACAGTGACTACAGTAAGACTGAAGATGATAACAGACCCCTGTTAAGATTTGGCAATGTATTTCCCCATTTCCCATTTTCCTTGTTTCCTCCTTCAAAAGTTTACCAAGAGGTCTAGTAGGATCTTAATCTCAAGAACATAATTCTGCATGGGCTTAAGCTGCTAGGAATTCCACAGAGGAAAAGAAAAAAGGTGGTGGCTGGGATCATGAAATCATGTAGGTGTGTGGTTCCAGACAGGCTGAAACAGTGGGAAATTAGTTTCAGGCTCTGATGTTGGTGGCACAGCTATTATTTAGCCTTGCCCCTTTTGGGCAGGCAGCACCAGGCTTTCCAGGATGTGCAAGGACTTGGGGCCATTAAGGTGGTCTTGCTATGCCATCTATGAAAGTTCAAAGGTAGTTCTCGGTGGCTGGGATGGATAGGAGATAAGGCTGGAGAGAACCTTCATATTGGTGCATGTCCCACCTCATGGTGTTTGTTAGATGAAGACCCAACACAAATGCTGTACTGCTTTTACTAATAGGACATTTTTTACTGGCAGTTTGTGGCTGTTAAGGTCCCTTTGAGTCACTTAGGTAGCATGAAAGGGACAAATCTCAGAATGAACATAAGTTATAATAACATTGTTTATTCTCACCGGGCCCATTTTCCCCTTTTATGATACAGGCACAGACCCAGCTCTTATGGTTCTTGGTTTGCAAGTGCCGATGAATTATCTAGAGGTTTTGCTAATGAATCTTGCTATCTAAATCTAGGTTGGGAAAAACTGGTAGAAACATTCTATTTGCACTGTCTTGAATTAGTAGAGCTACTCATCATGTAGTCACTTGTTAAATCCCTTTCCTTTTTGCTTCATATTTCTTTTCCCCTCTAAAGAAACAGGGCATTTATGATTAAAGCCACTGCAATTTTGATAATTGTTGGTGTAATTGAAGATCTGTTAAGTTTCATTTATTGACCAAAGAAGTAGTAAGTGCTCCATCCTTGGCAGTGTTCAGAGCCAGGTTGAACAGAGCCTTTGGTGACATGTTTTAATGTGAGGCATCCCTGCCCATGGCAGGGGTGGGGTGGAACTGGATGATTTTCAGGTCCTTTCCAACACAAACGAATCTATGATTCTATGATTTGTTAACTGAATTCTTGCAAGAGTCCCAAGAAAAGTTATGGCTCTTGATTAACTGTGAACTCCAACTTGGGCTTACAAAAAGAGGCTTATCTTGCACTCCTGCATATTCCTGTGTGTGCTCCAAAACATGCCTGCCACATTTGTTCCCTTGTTTCTCTGTTCACATAAGGGCTGCTCTTTGTAAACATCTGCAAGCATCCTTCTTCAGAGCCCTTTCTGAGATCTCATGTGCTAGAAAGCCTGCAGAAACTTGACAAGGAGGCAGTGGGTGATTTAGTATCAGTGTTGCCTCCCCTGCTGAGAAGTGTGTTCTCAGAGCTTTTGGTGCTCCCTTTGGTTTTTTTTTCAGTCTCCACATGTGGTCTGTTGTACGAGTTCTCTTGAGGAAAGAAGCTCTCTTTTTATGTTGCTGTTACTGGTTTATTTGACAGCAGGGACAGACAACTTTGGATCCCATGGCTGTAGCTCTAGACATTATTCAACTGTGAATAAATAAGTTGGTACAGTGCATATTCAGGAAGGAAGAATGCAGCTCTTGTGAAGCATTCTCTCTTAGACAAACTCGGAGATATTTCCTGCACTTAATGGAAATAAGCACTTAAATGGACAAATCTAATGAAATTCCATTATTTAAATAGCCTATTTTATTTTTTTTCTTCCAGTTACGTTTTATTGATATAATTTTGGAAGTCTGATAGGAATGTTTTAGTTAGCCAGGTTTGAAGTACATATGGTTCCTCAAAGTGAATCCAAGTGGAATGTGCATTGTAATGTGTTTGCTGCATAATAACACAGAGGTTTTGTGTCTCTTGTGTGTGTGTTGATATGGAAAAAAGGGAGATTTGTTGGTATCTTGGTAATTGCCATACACCTAGCAAGAAAGGACAAAAAATTCTAGGTCTTTGCTAAGCACATCTGGTTTCCACAGTAATTTCTTTTAATGGTAGATAGTCATTTGCAGGATATGCTATTGCTGAGGCTTTTATGCACAAAATTTCAGGCTGCAGACAAAAGATTTACTTTGGGACTGCCTCTCAGCTTAGTTATGCAGCATTTCTCTATGCAACTTGCATAAAAAGCAGGCAGATTTCAAAATCAGTGTGTGCCTTTTGTAAATTCTCTCTCTACATATGAATTTCGATATTCTAAAAGTCATCTGAGAGAAGCCCCCAGTATATTACGGTAGAAAAAATGTCACAGTGATAGTGTAATCTGTTTATTGTGTATAAGGCATGGTGTGTTACATTGAGGGGACAAATCAGTTTATTTTGCATTAGTTCATATACCTTCATTTGGCATTAATGTACAGTCTTACAGTATTACACAGCCATTTGAGGAAATGGAGACAGCATTTGCATACTAACAGTAAAGAAGGGATAAACACCATTTCACTGAATTAAGAGCAGAAATAGCAAGTGTAAATTGTTTAGAAATATTACTTCCAAGACATTGGCAGGCTCTGCTAGCCTGCTTTCATGCAGCAGGGAGAAATGTGCTTCTCCTGGGTAGCTTGTTGTTTCTTCCCCCCTCCTGAGAAGTGCCTTCTGGGCATTTTGTAAAACTTGGTTGGGATTCTGAGGTAAGAACTACTGCTCGGTATGTGGGAAAATCACAAAGTATGCTGTGGTAGCCAGAGGCAGATGAGAGGATGAAAGGTGTCTGAAAGAATGCCTGATGCTGTCATTCATGACATAGAGCAAAAGAGTTAGGGTGTTATGTCCCATATCTTCTGCTGGGCCAGCTGATCTGTCTAGTTTTTTTCTCTCTTCAGTTTTTGTTTAGATGATAAGATATTATTTCTTTTAATTTAGGGGAGGGTTTAACCAGGTTGTGTAGTTTTACATTATGGCTGAACACTTATTTCCTTTATCGTCCCTTCTATGCAGCTGTGAGGTTTTGTTAGTGGCTTTGGTTTTTTGCATTGTAGTACCTGTGTTTACTGTTTCAGTACTTACTGCTAACATCTTCCTTTGTCAGAGGTTTATAGAAACCAAGCACACTAAAACAGACTAAGTAAATTCAGCATTCTGTTTGAAAGTTTACACACTATTTACTATCTTCTAATTCTCTGGGGATGGTGACTTTGAAAACTATATACATGTGCATATATATATGCACACACATAATGTATATATATGCATTAAAAATTAATAAAATGTTCTGGTACAGATCACAAATGTACTGACCGCAACAAGAAACAGGGTTGCATAGGTCCTCTGGAAAGAGGTGAGAGGCTAGGTAGTTATTCCAGTGCTGCCCTACTGCCTTGACCTCAGAATAACAGACTCATTAATAGTGTCATTGGTTAGGAAAGGCCCAAGAACTGTGTGCACTAGAGTGCAAGGGGTCAGGTGGTGCTTAGACTCAAAAATGAAGAGAGGACAAAGAGTTGACCTAGAGGTCCTGCTATTGCTAAGAGGCATAGATGGAGACCATTATTGTTGGTCTCAACCCAACCGTAAGACCTCATAGGTCTTGGCTTTAGGTCTATGCCTCTGTTGTTGTGCTCTAAACATAGTTGCCCCTGTATTTGCACAGGGGCAGAAGGACCATTAAAAAGGTTTCTTTGTTTCCTATGTTGTGAAGTGTGCTTTCTCACTTATGATATGGAAGTGTGTGATAAACTATTTCTTTGTGCACAAAACAGTAGTTTTGGATTTCTGCTCTTTGTCTAAGTGGTTGGCCATTATGTAATAAAATGGAAAAGGGGTTCAGCTGTAACTAAAGTAGATCTGCTTCTGAGAGTATATTTAAGGTATGTGATGTCTCTTATTTGTGAATTGCTACAAATTGCCAGTCCAATTGGGCAATGCTGACCTGAACAGTCTGACCATTAGGCTGTGGTGACAGATACCACATACCATTCTCCAGACTTTTCTATGAGTAATACTGATATATCTGTGGTGAACAAAAGGAGTTGAATCATCTTAGTAGTCAAACAGGCTATTTTGCTGTTACTGTATTAGTAGTTCATGTGATGCCTTTTCACTGATTTATACTCTGTCTCTTGGGCCACCATAATCTTAATCCCATTTAAAAAACAACAAACAAAAAGCTGTGCTCATTTAAGAAAAGAAAAAAAAAGGTTAACCTATTTATAGCTATGCTAGGTTTCTGACAGAGTGCATGAGGTGTCTGCTACTGTCAGTCTCTCTCCTGTTGAACCATCTTGTACGATTCTCCCCTATGGATAATACTTCTTTACCCAAGAGAATTTGTTTTCATTTTGTTCTGAAATGAAAACAAGGAACAGATGAGCTGATTTGGATTATATTGATTAAAATTTATTTTTCTTCAATACAGTCAAATAGAATTTTCTCAAGTATTAATTCTACGATGATTCTGAGGGCTTCATGTAGGACGGCCACAAGAGAAAACCCAGTAATACTAAATACAATATGCTTAAACAAACTTCCCTTTCCACTAATTTGAAATATATGGGGACAATGTCTTCTGCATATCTGAGTTACTGTATTTCTACAGAAGAAAGAACTGGCTAAATCCCTAAATATATTTGTTGCATTTTCTTACAGGTGGGGAAAATAGTAGCATCCCTCATTTAGAGTGAGGAGCTGATACTTAGTTTAAAAAAAATCATAAAAAAAAAATCTAAGATTTGTAAAGTTTGTCTGACAAGTTTTGGATTACATGGATCTTAGATCTTCATTTCTAAGCTCAAATTGGCAACCAAGGTGAAAAGACAAGAGATAACGAGGGAAAATTTAAATTGACCAGTAGTATTAAGAATAAAATACTTGGGATACCAGGCATATTGAATTAAGTTTTAAGTATAATTTAATTTCTCTTTTGCCTCTAATATTTTACGACCTACTTTGATGTTACTGAATGTAGAGAAGGTACATGGGTATTACTGAGTTCTACACTATCAGAGTTATAAATTCTCATCTTTGCAAAGGTCATTGAGTCAAGACTTTCTCATAAGGGCATCCTAATATTACATGGGAAGGAACCTGAACTAAGCATTCAGAATGAAAATAAGCTCTGTTGTCTCATCACTGAATTAAAATAGAGTTCCTCTTACTACCATGTGTAGTGTAATATGCAGGAAAGTGGTTAGAAATTGCTTGCAATTACTAACAGCACAAGTCTACATGAGTAAAACATCAGGGGGTCTTCCTGTCCTTTTAGAAGGACAATAATTTCCTTAAATTCCTCAAATAATTTTCATTAAATTCGTTAATTTTGTTTCTCCCCACCCTCACCCCCTTCCTAAGTCATTGAAATGGAAGACTTTGTGGGAACATTCATTTAATGTCTACCAGATGAGACCTGAGGAGCTTTCTGGGCTGAAACAGAATTTCATTCTCTGGCTTTACACAGACTCTTAGCACAATTCCACATGAATTTGAACTATCCTATTGCTTCAGTCAGCTGAACTGTTATTATTAGCTCTTGTTTGGTGCCTGGGTTTGCTCTGCAGTGGGGTCTGGGATGTGCTGTACTTCAGTCTTGAACTAGTTCCACTATGAGATTTCAGGATGCAATTTTGGCATGGGGCATCAAAAGTGAACTTTCCTTTAAGCTGAAAATTTAAGCTTTCCTGACTCAGTCACTGTCTTCTAACCTTCAGTTTTCAGTCTGTCGCCCATGAAGAGAAAATACCTTTGACAAAATGATAGCAAATGGTTTATGCTAAACATGCAGCAATACACCCTCTGCCTTTTTAAAAAAAAGAGTGAAAAAATAAATCAAGAGTTTGGAGTTAATCCTAGAGTCTTGTCCAAAATGCACATCCAAACGTAATCAATTTCATAAATATTTTTGACATACTTATTAAAAATGAAATAAAAGCTGAGTTAATTAAAAGAACATAAAAAAAGGAGCCTGATGAGCTCTGTAGAGCCACTGGTGGTACAATTGCTGGAAAAGTAATAATGCCTCGTGATTAGATACTAGTTTTCTCCAGCTGTGCTGTTTTCACTACACTGCTAGGAGATGCTTTGTTTCCTCTGGGGTGATACAACTTGATTTAAAAAGGAAGTCATAAACTATAACACGATACCGAGAAATAAGGTTATTAAAGGAATTAGCAGACTATAAGCTGCTGAAGGCTGTCAGGGTCTATACAATTAGAGTGGAAATGGTATTTGTTGCATTTTCAATGGTTAAAGATAGGAAATCCAAACAGACTGCAAAGATATGTTTTTGAGAATATGCAGAAGTGACGATGCTAAGATTGTCTGATCAGCGCTTCTGATCTGTGCAAACAGCCTGCAGGTAATTAACATTGAAATTTTACCAATGCTGCCTATTAATCACCTGACAAAACTGAGCTGTGCAACCATTTTGCAGTGATTCTGGGACTTCACTGCTGCTGTTCCTTTCCTCAGGAAAAAAAGCCCTGCTAATATCTCTTGGCTGTACTTTGGCTGAGCAGATGCACAAGAGGAAAGTTGGCACGCTGTCTGCGTGCTCTCTAGGTTACAGATATTCTATCATCTCTTCTCATCACTGATTTATACAGAGGGCAATAAAACCCTTGCAGGATTTTGTGTTGTGGTTTGTTTGGTTTTTCGGTTGGTTTGTTTTTTTTTGGTGGTGTTTTTTTTGGGTCTTTTTATATTGGGCAGATACTTCACTTTGAAGGATGCAAACTGGTATAAAAAATAATTTAACCAACCCAGAAAATTCTGTGCTCCTGAAATATTTGAAAACATTATTTTTCTCTATCCCTTTTGCCTTGGGAATTGAGGGGCTGATTGTGCCTCATCAGTCCCAGAGCAGCACTGAACAGTTTTAGATCTGCTTTAGCTTTGCCCAGCTGTTCATAGCTCAAAGAGCAAGGCTCTAAAGCAACATTCTGGTGGTCTGACCACATCTGTGCTTACTGTCCCAAGGAGACTGGTGCAGAACAGCAAAGCGGTGGGCCTCTGCCACCCGCTCATGATATAATATATGTAGCTGTATCATTATACAGGAGGCTGTTGTTATTTTTATTTCAGTAAAAATACTGCTATTATCCAAATTGCTCATTTTGGTTTTTTTGGAGAACAAATACATGTCTGAACAGGCTTTTTTTTTAAAAAAAAGTTGTTTAATAAGCAGTCTGCTTCCCCTCCAGGGACACATGAGGGGATTAATGTGCTGTATTATGCATCTCTGCATAAATCTCTCTGGGAAGTCAAAATTGATTCACTACAATTGTGGTTATGCCCTGAAATTTCACTGAAAAATACTGCAGTTCCTAATCTTGCTGTCCACATTCACCGTTCTAAAAGGCTGTAATATGATCACATCATCTCATTGGGACCAATTTTCTTCTGTCATATTTAAGCACTACAGAGGTTTTAACGATTTAATAGCTATATTTCACTGCTTAACAAGAGAAACACCATAATATTTCTCATCCTGTTACGAGTGCCCCTCTTCTGGTGCACTGTTATTAAATATAGATTAGCTTTCCTGAGAAGAAAAGAAAGTGCTATCTTGTTCTGATGCTTTAGATCCTTCTTATTGTTCTCCTAAATAGCTTGCAGATCTTCCTCCCCTGTTCTAATCCACAGCATGATTATTTCTATTTTGAATATCTAATTGCTAAGCAATGCTGTTTAAGTAACTTTTTGATTAAAGAAGTTGTATTCAGTGCAATATTTTCTACTCATCTCCCAGTGGCTTGCATCCAAAGATTATGGGATGTGGGCACCCCACTCTATGTCCCTGGGAAAAATATATCCAGAGGAGGAGACTGGATCATTCTTCTAGAACAGAGCTTGAGAAAACACTAATTCTACCAGTTGGACTGAATGATACTGGTTACAGTGAATAATAATTTCATTTTAATGATGTTCTTTCTGTAGAGCAGAAGATCAGAGCTAATCATACGAAGCATTTTTTTTGGCCTTCAGCCTTTTTTACTTAAGCTCTGTCAGGTAATGAACAGGAACATTCTTTTCAAATATAGACAGTATTTAATGAAGTTGCATAATATGCCTATTGCAAAAGCAAACTCAATATGAGACAAAATGAAACATTTTTCCCATCTCTTTTTAATTCACAAATCACTTTAATCTTTTGGCTGGTCATCTGCCAATTGTTAAGCAGAATTCTCTAGTGTATCCTTGAAGACTTTCTGCTGCTTCCTTTTTCTGAGAGACAGAGAACTGCTGTATGTCAAGAGAAGTTACTGGCTTGAAATGAAAACAATCTCAGACTTATCTTGGTGAGCCAGAATGTTGTGTCCTTGTTGAAAACATCCCACACTTCTGAGCAAGGAAGGAGTGAGACTGACTTCATGTCCTTGCCCCACTCCCAGTTTTCGGTTTACAGTGACATGTCAAGTTTTCTGGTTATCATGCATTGAAATTATTGTCAATGAAGTCTGTCACCACAGAATGGAGACATTACCATTCTGCATTAAGACTTCCATAAGTTATACATCAAGAGGCATGGAGCCTTTTTCTGCCTGTGACACCTGCCAGCAGCAGTAAGAAAAGAAACACCAGAATATTAGAAACTCACATGTCACATTTGGTAGGTAGTGACTGATGTCTAACTATGTCAGATAGTAACACTAGCACTGCTATGAACAATACATCACATTTCTATTTTGGAACTAAGCTTTTTATCTAAACTTTTATGATGTTTATTCTCATTTTGAATATGTGATTTTTCTTTAGTAAGGCAGAAAATACCTTTAGAAAACTGTTTGTGTTTCTGTTGACTTACACAGTTACATAGCTTTCAGTTTTGGATTTCTTGGTAAGCAGTTGACCTTTGTGTTTCCAAGGAACCACAATTTTTTGAATCACTCCTTCCCCCATTCCCCACCCCCCACCCCCACCCTCCCAGAAAAAAAACCCTCCATTTTATTTTAGTGACAATTGATTACATTGTAAATCCATTAGTCAACTTGGAAAGAACAAGCCAAAGTTTTGTTGGAAGGCATCATTTATGCTCAGAAATTTGTACAGTGCTTTGTGTCCATCCTGGAAAGTGTGAATGTGACAGATATATTTTATACTCTATATCAATATCTGTACTTCTCACTAGCTTGTGACTGCCAGCTGTTTCCCAATAGCCTTTTCAGGAACAGGAGGACTTTTACTCTACTGTCCATAAAAATATGCCTCTGCTGTTGCCACTAAACTTTATGTAAGCCATAAAATATCTTTTGGCTCCGACTTGAAACACAAGGAGAATGTTTGCACAGTGAGCATCAGACATTGTCAATGTTAATGTGTAATGTCTGTTGGCAGAGTTGTCTGTAAGGATTTTTTAGCCAGCCAAATGTTACTTCTCATTCACTCAGAACTCGTGTCTGTCATGGGATAGGAAGGATAACAGGTTGTATTAAAATTGGCTACAGGCAGTTCCTTTTTTTTCCTGTTGCTAGCCTTTTGAGTAACTCCTGGCATCAATTATATATAAAATACATTCTTTTCAAGCCTTCTTTAGCTGATGGTGGATAGTGCAGCGCTCTACTGAAAATCTTATGGCAATAAAAAGAAATAATTATACACAGATGTACGCACACACACATATATATGCTTAATTTCACCAGTTTCTGACATATTATACCCACATTGACAACATTTGAATCCATTTGTATTATACTTGCAGTAGAGATTTTAAGCTTTGTAATGGACAGTGCGCTAAAAACATCATCTTTGAATAGCTATCAAAGCCACACATTGCAAAAGAGAAGAAACAAGCCAATAACACTTCTTCTTTTGTCAACTTTTCTCTTGTAAGGTGGTAAGGCTTCAGTACTTGCTATTGTGAATAGCACAGCAATAGGTGTTATTGTGCATAATTTCCAATGTATGGATGTTGTGAATACCTAATCCTTCAGATTTTTAATACAGAGCTATAAACCAGGCTGTAGCCTATCCTCAAGCAGTGGCACTGATTCGTCAGTCAAAACATTCAAATGAAAGGTGAGTTCATTCTGTAGTTGTCCAGGTTAGAGTTAGTCGTTATTCTATATGACACCATGGAGTAGACTGTTCTACAGAGATATTTTGTAACAGGCTTTTCTGAATCTTTATTCAGCTGCTTTTTCCAAGCTTGAAGATTTGGGTAATATATGAAAGTAATACACTGGAAGAAATTCACTAGTGGAATTCCTGCTCAAGAATCTGTCTTGAGATTGATTTAAAGTATATTTTTAAGAATGATCCTTGTGTAGATGTGCTGATGAAGTCTGATGCGCATAAAGACAACAGGCATTGTCAGTACAAAGGAGTAGTAAAATATACCCAAAATAGAGACCCATAAGAACTGAGAATAAAGGTAAATAAAATTTACTAGTTTGAAAAGTATATCCATGCATATGAAAATCCTCGCATTAACTTCTGCAAGGTGAGAACTCATACAGTGGGAAGGCTTTAGGTATACAAGTTGATAATAAGATGACTATGGTTTCCTGAGAGATAGAGCCATAAAAATGCAAATGCAATCTTTCAAAGCATTGCAAATTATTTCCAATAGAGAGGAAAGTATGCTAATATTGTAATTGCACAAAGTGTTTTTCAACTCTCTGCTGGAACACCATGCACAGTCCTGGTCACTTGTATTCAGTATAAAACCAAACCCAAGCCAAACAGAGAAATAAAACCACCTGATACTAAACTTACAGAGGAGAAGGGCTGCCAGGCACATCAGGATTTCTCATGAGAAAAAAAATATAAGGTACATTCCCTTAAATCAGTCATCTAAAGCTGAGATCCTTTCATAAACATGATAGGAAAGTAAACAGCATGGAGGGAGAAAAATTAGTTCCCAAAAAGTTGAGTATTAGCCAAAGAATGTGTGGCCAGAAAAGTACTTTGAATAGACTGTGAGTTCAGGCGAGGTTCTTAACTAGTAGAGCAGTCAGGCCCGGGATGGTAAGAAGGTGGTAAAGTGACCCTGGACACTCCTTATGCTCCTTCCAGGTGTGTGCTCTTAAGAGTGGTTAGCAGCATCAAAAACAGAGAAAGAGCCCAAACAGTTTAGCAAGATGCACAATGGTCCAGTTTTATGCATACTTTGGAAATCAAGCCTATTGGTATGTCTAGAAAGAAGCATGAATACCCCACACTGTAACAGCTGGTAAACAAGCTCAAGTGGGTACGTCCAAGTTCTGAGATAGCAGTTGCATGTGCTGTTCTAAAGCATGGAAGAGGTTGTATCTTTGTGCAATCTTTTGTATGCATGTCTTTTTATGGTTTGGGTTGGGAAGAACCTTTAAGACCATCTGGTTCCAACTCCTCTGCCATTTGCAGGGACACCTTCCCCTAGACCAGGTTGCTCTAAGCCCCATCCAGCCTTGCAACGTTTTCATATGCTTTTCACCTTTCCGCTACCTCAGCATCTCTGGATCATGAACAGACATGAGGCTCTGTTCTTACAAGACTTCTGCGCTGAGTGTTTGTTCTTATTTCACAATTGAGAGATCACAGTGGAGGATAAATTTAATATAATTTGCCTATAGATTTTCTTAGAAAAGTCGGGAATTCAAACCAGACTTTGAAATCCTTGCTTAGTGTTCAACCTTGTAGGCTATTCTTTCTTGTTTAAACAGGTGAGCATGTACTGTGGTAGTGGGAAATCAGCAGTTGATGGGCCAGTACAGGTATTGCAAACAGGAGTTACATTTTGAACATCTTTTCCCACAAGGAAAGATGGACATATCAGTCGATGTGCCTCAGGTCTATCTATCAGAGCAGAAAGCCAGGCATTTGAACATGTAGTCATTGCTTGCATTTAAAAGCAGAAAGTACAGAAGTATGAGGAATCTATCTATCTATATATCCTTTAAAGGAACTTTAGACATAATTCTATATGGTTTTTTTCACAATGACTCATTCAAGATGTTCAACGTTTTTTATATCCATTCTCATTATTTAACTGGGTTTATGCTTACTGCTTATTGAGAAGTAGGCAACAACATGGAAACAGAGCGGTGGTGACTGAACTTTCCCTTCACCCCACAGGAGAGAAGCAAACCCATGAAAATAAAAACAGAATGCAAGAAAGCAGCATGCTTGGAACATGCTGAATAATAGTTAATTTACATAAATAATCAGCACTGCAAACCCACATTCAGCTGCAGCATATTCATAAGGGGAAAATTGAGCCCCAATTTTAAAAACACCAAGAAAGTATAAGCAGCTCATGTACTAGCACTCACTACTGTACTCGTACACCTGGGCAAGCAATGAGATTCTTCACATAATCATGTACAGCCTTATTTATTTTGTGTATTTCTGTAAGTATGTGCATGAGTAGCTAATACAGACAGATAGGCCAGAACCTAATCCCCATATTCAGGCACTCCTGAGCTGCGGAGTGTTCAAAATCCAAATCAGGGCTTTACAGCTTGAGCCCTTCTCTAATATTTATTCAGATTTATGATAAATGTAGCACTTTAGAGCTAATTCTTGTTCGTAATGTAGCCATTGCTCAGTCATGACTATAGAGTATAAATATCACACATTTACCTTTGAGCCTGTAGACATTTAAGCTTCTGTCTTCTTCAGGGAAGA
>JBCJKH010038913.1:3873-55464 GCA_039877255.1 Loriculus beryllinus
AAGGAAGGAAGGAAGGAAGGAAGGAAGGAAGGAAGGAAGGAAGGAAGGAAGGAAGGAAGGAAGGAAGGAAGGAAGAAGGGAAGGAAGGAAGAAGGGAAGGAGGGAAGGAAGGAAGGAAGAAGGGAAGGAAAGAAGGAAGCAGGGCAGAAAGAAAGGAAGGGAGGGAAGGAGGAAGGGAGGGAGGGAAGCAGGGAGGGAGGGGGAGAGGAAGGAAGGAACTGAAGATGCTCACTTGGGCTGCCCAGGCAGCTGTGCTCTTGTGGGTCTTCTGTAGCTCCACGCTGGCAACTTGCTTGAACAGGGCTGGGGCCATGATCCCAGCACTCTGCACAGAGGCACAGTGATGTTGAGCCCTCTGGCTTCAACTGGGATGGCAGACTATTGTCATGTGCTTTAGCCAGAGTTTATTTGTAGGGCTTCTTATCACTTATTCAGGGGAGAGCACATTTTTGGAAATTGGCCTGACCATCAAACTTGAAAAACTGTCAAAAAGCAAGAACTAGAATTCACTAGAATTTCCAGCCCCCTCTGGACTGTTCCCTTCCCCAGCTGAGACCTGTCATAAGGGAAACTAATCCTCCTTTTACCTTAAATACTGAGATTGCTTCCCCAAGCTGCTGGTTATGTATTTGCCAATCATATTTTACAAAGCCATTGTAATAGCTTTTACATGCCAGCATAACTTTTAATGATGACCATCTTAAACACTTAAGTTTATGTTTTTATCAATAGCGACTGCAGCTTAATGGAGAGACTGTCCTATGTAGCATGTATTCATAGTAACCACATCAGTTAGCCACATGGGAAAGTCATGCCAAAAAGTCTGCAAGACCCAAAATAAAGGCAAGCCCTACAGGCTTGGAAAAGAGTGGCTGGAAAGGCACCTGATGGAAAAGGACCTGGAGGTGTTGGTTGAAAGATGGCTGAATATGAACCAGCAGTGTGCCTGAGTGGCCAAGAAGGCCAATGGCATCCTGGTTTGTATCAGAAATAGTATGGACAGCAGGGCTAGGGAAGTCATTGTCCCCTGTACTCAGTGCTGGTAAGGCTGCACCTCAAATAATGCGATCAGTTCTGGATCCATCACTACAAGAAAGACATTGAGGTGCTGGAGCATGTCGAAGAGAAGGGCAACAGAGCTGGTGAAGGGTCTGTAGCACAAGTCTTAGGAAGAGTGTCTGAGGGAACTGGGGTTGTGTAGCCTGCAGAAGAGAAGGCTTGGGAGGACCTTATCACCCTCTGCAACTACCTGAAAGTAGGTTGTTAGCAACGTGGGTGCTGGATCTCTTCTTCCAAGCAGCAAGCAGTAGGACAAGAGGAATTGGTCTCAAGCTGCACCAGGGGAGGTTTAGATTGGATATTAGGAAAAATTTCTTCATCGGAGGGTTGTCAAGCACTGGAACAGCTGCCCAGGGAAATGGTTGTTTCACCATCCCTGGAGGTGTTCAAAAGACATGTAGATATGGCACTGAGAGATATGGTTTACCGGTGCACTTGGCAGGGCTAAGTTAACGGTTGGACTCGATCTTAAAGTTTTTTCCCAACCTAAATGATTTTATGGTTTTATGATTTAGTAGTTTCAAATGAGAAACAGCACTCCTGGCCAGGCAGCTCTCTAACGACCACTAGCAAGAGCACCACTGACTGCAGTCTTGAGAACTAAGGAAGGGTTCCCCTGTCACCACCGTTGTAACTTCCATCTCTCCAGGGATAATCTTGCTTGGGAATGACAGTCAGCACCTACTCTGCCACTGCCTGGGTTTCTTTAATACTTTGTCTCCTCTGGAAGAATGTATTTCCTTCTGCAGTATTATCCTTCTCTTTGTCTTAAGAAATACTTGAAACTGCTGCTATCTCTAGTTCTTGATTTATCCTCTCATTTACTAGCACTCTGGCAGAACTCTGAGTTGCTAGCAGCAGTGTGAAGCATCTTATTTTTGGAAAATTCACATTTTAGCTCCTGTTTGGGGTCATATTATTTTCCAGAATTAGCAGATTTCTTTTTAAACTTGGTAATTTTTTCCCCTTGATACTCTGGTATAATTAGCACTAAATCAGACAGTGAAGGCACTAAAGCAGAAGGCTGAGATAGGGCTTCCTGATAGTAAAAATATGAGAGACTGAGATAAAGATACTTCTGTTCCCAGTATCCCCTCCTGGAAAATACAAATCCAGCAGATGAGAGGCCATCTGTGTGGATACCTTGTGATGCGTTTTAACACTAAAACAGCAATGGAGCTGAACTTACAGGGCTTCCCTTGCCAGCAGCCTTCCCAGGAAATCCCCTGTAGGAGTGAAAGGATAGATAGGGACAGTGCCATGGAAACAGCTGATCCTTCCTTTACCTTTCCTAAATAAACTAGAAATTGGAGGCTAACTTGCAAAATTCAAACTAACTAATCAAGTCCTCCCAAATCTAAGTATTTTGTGCTCCATTTTAGTGTAATAATTAAGAATTATGAGAAAATACAGTAAGAAAATGAGAGGCATTGCTGCTTTTATTAACGAAAAAATGTTTTAACACTTCTTTGTGGTGAGATTTTTAATACCAGATTTGGTGTACACTTTGATACACCTTTATCCTTGTGTTATAGAAGTATTTAAAAATCATATAGACTATTTTTATCTGATATGTTCTCCCAGGGCAAAGATTAATGCAGAGCAGTGCTGCAACCCTACAGCTTTCTTCCAAGGAAAGCAACTGACAGACTTTAGAGCGTCATGCAGCAACAAAGATATCTGTGAGAAGCTGCTGCTCCCAAGTCAGGAGTCTCAAGCAGCTGCGAGTTCAGCAGAAACGAGAAAACTCTACCTCCTTCAGAAGATGTATTTCACTGTTTTAGCCAATCAAATGCACCATGCAATCAGGGGGCACTATCTTCTGGTTCAAGATGTTTCTTCTAAGGGACTTAAAGCCTAATTTTAGAAAGAAAAATACAGCCTGTTTCACCATGACTGAGAAGCTGCTAACCCTTGCTCTAGGTGATTGCAATGGATTTGTTTCTCCTGAGAAATACTGTGACAATCTGTAGGTGGAAGACTGAAAGAGCCTTGCTGCACTCCAACACACTATTTTTTGTTCAATTTAAAAACTTACAAGGCTGGCTATTCACTGTGTTCTGCCTGCACTCATGATCAAGGATGGTGGTCTTACTAAAACTAATTTAATGTTTTGGTAAAGTGGAACACCCTAACTGTGCCCTGCACATACTCTATGCAATTCACCTTCCTCCCACTTCTGCCACTGCATTGCCCACATCTATAGGTAACACTGTGAATAGAGACAAAAAGAACCCACAAACTTGCTAGAGCAAAGGTTCAGAAAAACTGCAGTGAATTTCCAGTGAACACACAGAGCCATTACAGTAAAGCACTGGGGGATCCTGACCATATCTGTCTCGCTGAATGACCTGTCCCCAAATTTTCCAGCCAGATGCTGTAAGCTTTTAGACCCCTGTGGACACTGGCAGAAGCAACAGGTAGGTGGAAATCCAAATGGCTACTACATAAATACCATGACTGCTATAGAACACTATGCACATTAAGGCCCACGTTTTCACAAAGATTAGGTAGAAAACTGTGCTGATTGACTTTAACAGCACCACATGAACTGCTGACTGCATGGGACTGCACATGCAGTCACCTGCAAGACATGTTTTCTGTAATAGCTGCCATCATGTATCATAGTTCTTTCACCTGTGCTGTCACGGACAAAAATTTGCATATTGGCTCCTGTGGACATTCTTTTATTGATGAAAAACTGATGTGTGTTAGCCTAGTCTTTGAAATAAGTCAAATGGAAAAGAATAAAAGAGACCATTGATTAAATGAGATTAGAAGTAACAAATGCATATCTATTTGTAGAGGTCAAACCACACAATATAAGGTGCAAAATGTATTGGGAGTGCCCACACAGGATTAGCAGCTGTTGAATTAAATGAGCTCAGGACACCTCTTTAATTAAGCAGGTGCAACTATGTGAAACAAGCCTCAGCATTGTGGAAAAACACAGAGCCGAAACTAAAAGTAACAAATATATGAACACATACATGACAATGCATCTTCTTTAGCAGCTTCAAAGGTTATTTTTAAGCATTAAAATGCTAACAGCTTTCACTTTCTTTAAGACAACAAACGAGGAAGTCAAATACACACCTACCACAGCTACAGTGACAGGGCTCCTGAACTAAACAAGAGTTTTAGGCAGAAGGGTAAGTTAGATCTTTTGTAACTGAATTTACCCACATTGTGATTGCTAGTTAGGTTCTTATACTAAGCTAACCAGTCAAAGACATGAAACCCCCCCTTTTTTTTTTCACTCCCTCACTCTGATGAACTATACAGGCTTCTTGTCCTATAAATGTTAATTAATTTGCATGTAAACTGTACTTTTGTGATGAACAGAGAGATCAGGTGCTTAGTTTACTTCCATCTTATCACGGGGTATCATAAGTCTTAAATCATGTCTTTTTTGGGAAAGTAACAAAAAATCAGCTTTTGAAAAAGAAACTCAAGACCACTTAAGTGTAAAGCGAGACATAATGAAGCAAAACACTTATGAATGTATGTAAAAGTGTCAATCAGATTATAGAAAGCCTGTTCAGTGACAGTAAAGATTAATAACATTCACCACTTTTCAGTCAAAGTGCTGCCTTTGTCATGTGGTGTAATCTGATTTTTCAGACTGAACAATGAAAGTACTACAGAAGTTCATACTCTACTCAAACTAGGATGTCACTTATTGTTAGTTTTAATGGCTTGTTTATTCCAAATGTATGAATATTTGAGTGACAAAGGAAATGTAAAATATTGGAATAACAATTAATAAAATAACAATATTGGAATAATAATATTTTCCTGGACAGAGCGTATAGACATTCATTTCCATGGCATGGCACCCATGCTCAGCCCACAATCGCACTGCATGAGAAGGTGGTGGCATCAAGAAACCAGCTTGTGTCCAGGCTTAGATGAGACTGTGTTTTCTCATCTCCAGATCATGTCTACATTGACAGATGTTACGTGTGTGTGAAATTATTGGCAGAAACATGCTATTTCTGGCAGAGTGCAATATGCTTATCTTTTTGTTTGAATTTTTAAGCTTTGTGATGACTCCGTAACAAAATTTAAGTAGAAATGTCATTGGTGTTCTTGATGACGCAGAGAAGTCAGTTCACAAATAACGTTGGTCTCAATCCTTTACACACTTGTGCACAGGCATAGCTTTAGTACTGCTGACAGTCCCGTTGAATTCAAGGGGATTATTTGCATTATGAGCGGTTTTTGAAACAGCATTTGCTGTACTGAAGCCATTGTTAAAACATGTATGTTCTCAGGGTTCATAAATTAAAAGTCCAGTTGCGCTATCTCAGTAATGCTTTTCCATTTTGATAACAGACATAGCAGAAAGCAGGGCCCGCTGCTACCTCACTGGCATAGAAAACACCAACTTTCACACAATTTGCCCGATCAGCAGGGTAGTTCCTGACCCAGATCCTCCACAGGCTAAAGCTCAGCCTCCAGTGAGGCCAGGCCTCGCCTTCCGCGCTCTGTAAAACCCAGGGGGTGGCGACGGGCTAGGGACACAGGGGATGGGACACCCCCTCAGGACGCTGAGACGCAACCTGGGGGCCCGCGCCCGCCCGCCCGGGGTAGGTGTCCACAACCCCCCGGCATCCCTGGTGGTTCCTGCCTCAGCAGGCGAGAGGAGGGCCGGGAGCGCCGCTGCGCCCGGGCCTTGCTCATCCTACACCCGCTGATCCACCCGGCCTGGGCACCGCCTGAGCCGCCCTCTCCCCTCACAAAACGAAGGCCGGGCTGGGCCTCGCGTACCCGGCCCGCTGCGCTTCTACCAGTGCCGGCAGCCCCGCCTGCCCTAGGCCTTCGGAGCACTGCGGGGCCCGGCAGCCCTATGGCCTACGTGACCCGCGGCGGGCTCGGCCGCGTCTCCCGCGGGAGGCGGAGTGAGCGCAGCCGAGCGAGCCTCTCTACTCCTTCTTCCTCCTCCCCGTACCCCCGTGCGCCGCTATAAGCGGGGCCGCTCCGCTCCGCGCCACGCCGTGCGGCTGCGCTTGCCCACGCCCCTCAGCGCTGGCTGCCGGGCCGAGCTGCGGCGGGGTCACGGCGGCGGCCGGGTCAGAGGGTAAAGGTTGCTCCCCCAGCATCCTCCGTGCTGGATACTCAGCCATCTTGGATCCGCGGGACAAGAAAATTCATGCGGTGAGTCCGGCCCTGGCCATCCCCTCCCCGGCCCCCGCCGCCGCACCGAGACCTGCCGCAGTACCGGCCGCGGGCCGATGAGGGAGGGCCGGGCGGCGGCGGGGCCTGCGGAGGGGCCCTGCGGGTCCCGGGGCCGTCCCGCCGGGTTTCCGTTTGCTTTTGTCTCCGAGGGGGAGCGGGGGGGACGCGCGGCGCCCAAGCCGGGAGCGCAGCCTCAGGCCCGACCCTGCCTGCTGTTTCCATCCTCCTCCGCGGCCGCGGGCGGCGGCGGGAGCCGGGTGCCGCTCCGGGGCCGGTCGAGGCCGCGGCCCAGCGGTGCCTGCGTCCCGCATCCTCCGCGGCCGCCGCTGGCAGTTCGCCCCGCGGCCCGCTCGGCCCGCCCGGGACGGTTCCTTCCCGCCGCTGCCTCGCAGCCCGGCCCGGCCCGGCCCCAGGCCTAGCGGAGGGCGCCTCCGCGCTTCCCCCTCCTTCCTCCCGCCGAGCCCGTCTCCGTGCTGTGGCGGGGCTGCGCCTCCGCCAGGCCCTATCCCGCAGCCTCCTTCCGCCGGCCGGGCGTAGGGGCAGCGAAACCTGCCACCCACGGCCGGTGCTGCCGGCGGTCCCACTCCCTGGCGGTCCCGGGCTGCGCTCCTCGCCGGAGTGGCATTGCGGCCTGCTCCGCTGGCCGTCGGGAAGGCCAGGAGTACAGAAAGGGGTGAGAGAGGGGTGCTGCTGGCAGCTTTTATCTCGAAATATATGAATATTTTGTCTGTGCCTTTTCCACTGTCCTCCTGGCGGCGGTTAAGGCGGTGTATAAACAGGTTCTGGTTTTCTCTCGGACGTGTTTGTAAAACAAACTTGAAACGGCCCAAACTGCTTTCGCTGAGCGCTGCTCCCGGCGGAAGAAGCCGGCCTTCCCCTGCCCGCCGGGTCGGTGGTATGGAGCTTTGGCGTGAACCTGACCTGGGGGTTCAGGTGCAAGTGCAGGCTGGAGGAGGAGGTGGCACAGGGTGACAGGTTAGGGACACCAGAGTGGTGGGAAAGGGTGTAAGAGACAGTGTTTACGCTTTAGTTAGTGTATGTGTGTTCCTGACGGAAACAAATCTGTACTTACAGGTGTCCTAGGTTTAGCAGGTCTGTTTTGGGGTCGGTTTTATATGTGAAGTTACAGTTAACTTTGTTTTGGAGATTTTGTAATCTGAGAAAATGAAAACATGCTTGTGTTAGATGTGGATCAGCAGCTTCTAACACAAGCATGTTTTCATTTCTACTGCAAGTCTGTTTTCTTTGGGAAAAACTTGTTTCCAGCTTTGCGCTATTTTTATCCCCAGGGGAAGGTAAGAAGTTTTTGTCTCCTTGTATGTTTATGTGTGTGTGTGTGTGCAAGAGGTACTCCTGCGTGCCTTCATGGCAGTAACGTCTGGTGCTGGTGGCTGACTGCTAGTCTTAACTCTTCGGCTGGGATAAGGGAGTTTAAGATGATCAAGCCTGCTGCCACATCAGTTAGTGGAAACCTTTATGTTTCTTGAGGTTACATGTTAAGACTTGTAAAGACCTGCAAGGGCAAAATAATCGTTTAGGTTTATATTGCAAAAGCATCTTTGCTTGGACCTAGAACAATAGTTGTGTTTATGTACTTTGAATTCTCTTACAGTGGCATAGAACGCAGCTCACAAGATCCAGTTTTATGATCCTGTAGACTACGTGTGTCCAATGCCTTCCTACCCTCCCAAACTTTCACTCTTGTTTATGTTGAGAAATTCAGCTGACATGCTAAACTTCAGGGTGTTGACTGCTTCTGATTTTAGGAAGGGATTTGAATACTTGCTATCATGAGCTGACTGACTTGACTTGCAAGTCTATTTCCCTTTCACTTTCAGGAAGTTGTTGATAATACTTAGCAGTGTAGTAGTAGATAAACCTTGTCTACGTTTCTCTTCAAGAAACTTAATGTTGCTGTCAAAGTAGTCATTGTTATTGTAACCTGTTTGTGTGTCAGTAAAATGAAAGCAAAGGCCTTGGCTAAGAACTGAAAATAATTTAAAAAAAAAATCCCTGAAATTTATAAAAAAATCTCTTTGAATTCTCCTTGAAATAATCTAACTTTAGAGAATTGGTATTCAGTGGAAAAAACAGGGCAGTTACCATGTACTGAAGTTTGATGCTAAAACCTGGTCCTGTAAGTGGCTGTTTGCACCTGAAAATCTTGGTCTGTACCTCAGATCCTTCATGTGAAATTTCTGTGTGCTCACAGTGGAATGGTAGCTGTCAGAAAGCATTTCTGCTGCTATTTACGATACTTATAAATGTGTTTCTGTCTACATAGAGGGTAGTTCTGAAATTAGAAACACTGCATTTTTAGCCTCTGTTGTAGCTTGTGAGTAGCATTCTTCTAAATTTTTGTGTTGATGCAGGGGTCTGTCTGTTTTGTAGTTGCAGAGTTGTAACCACATCATAGCTTTGAAGCTGTCTGGTATCATAACTTAGTTTATTCAGAAATCTCTTTCACCTCCTTGTTGTTACTGACTCAAGAAGTGAACACAACTTGAAAATACATCATAGGTGAATTAAAATAGAGGTTTCTTGCACCTGGCTTTCTGGCTTGATCCAGAAATTTAAGAGAAACGTGGAACTGCTGTTTTGTTATGAGGTAGTATAGAAAGTGCCCCAAAGATTCCAAGTACAGAATTTTGTTCTAAAGTAAGGAGATGCTTGTATTCAACTTTATTTTTGTGTTTCCCTAAAAGCTGTAATGTGCTTGAATATAGATTTTTAAAAGGTACCTTAAAAAATGTGTAACTAAAAAAATAGATCTAAAAAATTCTTGAATTCCTAGCAGAATATTGACTGTATTTGTTGAGAATGTTTCTAAATGTGCGCTTAGATAGGAAGTTCTGTGCCAGCTTATATAGAAGTGTAATAGTAAGTCAAAATAGTATTTTTTGCCACATATTTAAATGATTGCTCTCTAAGTGATACAGGCTTTCTCATCTTTAAAAAGTACTATTAGTACAGTGTCTGCATCAATTACAGTGCTTGTTGTCAACAGCCAAGAAGTTCAAGTTAGGTTAACTATACTTCATCTTGGCTTTTGAGGTATAAATAAATAAAAATGTATATGTAAGCATTCGTCTGCATAACAGAGGTCTGCTAATATATTTGCTTGAAATTTATTCTGATGTCTCAAATATGCTGTACTGAGCCACTCGAACCAACTCCTTTCAGTTGTGTTTCCTGAACAGGGTTGGCCTTTTTTTTTTTGCCCCCTTTTTATTTATTTAGTTTTTTCTTTCCAAATGTGTTTTAGTACATATGTTCTGTTTGTGTGTTGCATTGGATTCCTGACCCAGGTTCCTGTGAAAACACACGTACAAATGAAAGTTTGTGGATAGTTTCATTGACTTAAAAGCACCTGCTCGCATGTTGACACTTAACTTTGTGTGTGAGTCTTCAGGATGGGTGCTGTATTTTGACAGCTAACTGTGCTTTTATTGAGCATTTTAACAGCATAGGAAGAATTGTGTCAAATGAAACTACTGCACAGTAGGACATTTAAAATTGTCCTCATGGAATTATTTTCTTTGTTAGAGAAGGTGTGTGTATGCCAAACATGGTCTTTGCTAATCAGTAAGAGATTTCTGTGTAGGGTTTAAAATCTTTGTGTCTTTGTATCAGCAAAAAATAATAACAAAAAAAAAGGCAGATTGCTTTTAGTTTATATTTTATCTTTCATTTAAAAATCTGTGCTGAAAATGGAATATTTGTACTGTGGTAATGTGTACTAGCTCAGCTTCTGGTCTGCTTGTGAAATAGGCCCCAAATGAAGGTGTAAATGGTGCTTGCTCAAGATGTTATTGAGCCCCCCTGATTTGTCTAGAGGTAGCGTTATCATTAGCATTACAGAAAAGCAGGCATTATTTTTTACCCTTGACTTGCATGCTCTGCCATCTGACTGCTCTTTACACTGCTCATCTGTTTAATTTCACAGCTCTCCACATTTCTTAATGAGGATTCCTATCAGATTATGCTGGTAGGTTAAAACTTGGTTATAATTGAGGCTTTTTTTTCAGACACATCCTTCTCTTTTGAGGAAGATGTGTCTGAACCCATGTTCTCAGTGTTAAATCGCATTGCAGGAGTTGTTGGTCAGAAATTTATTAATACGTAAACCATTGTTTCATTCTATTTTCTTTTGACTTGGATTTGCTTTGGGATGGGGGGGGAATTTTTAAGTGTCATCCTGTACCCCATGTTGCTTGGGATTCTTTTCTGTTTCAGTGAGTAGTTTAATGAACTTCTGAAGTATTTTCAAAGTTCTGCTTTCAAATTTTTTTTATACGTTTGATATTGACGATGTTTGAATATAGTTGGCTGAGGTCAAGTTATTTGTAAAAAGGTATATTTATTTAAAATGAAAACTAGTATAAAATGCCTGTGCATTTGTGGGAAGTAAATTAGACACCCTTACATTGTATTACTCTCTCCGATCAGACAGTAATCCAATGGATTGAGCATGAGCATAAGAGCTGAAGCATGCTTTCTGTCTTTGAGTTACCTGCTGAAGTGATGGGTGACTCTGGGTAAGTCATTTAACCGATTTATAGCCAAATTCTAGTCTGTAGTAAGAAGATAATGCTTTCCCGTGTTTTACTTTCATGGTTCAAGGCATCTGTGGAACTAAATACCAGTAGCAGTTAGCATACATAGTCAGGGAAAGCAATTTTAAAAACCTCAAAAGGGTTCTATGCGAAATTCAGTGGGTGGCACTTGTGCTGCTTGTCCTTACGTGTTTCAGAATTATATGTCCACAACATTTTCATTGCAGTCTGAATCTGTGTGTATTTGGAAACAATAGCAAGGGCTTTCCAGGCACAAAAAAGAACCAGTATGACTAATTCCATTAAAACAACCACCAACTATTTTAAATTCTAAATTGTTAATGTTTAGATTTGTAGGCAATTCTTGGCAAGCAAATTTTTCTAAGGCTGCCTTTGTAACACAGGCAGTACTCATGTAACATTATATATTATCTCTTCTGTCTAAAGGTTCTAGGAAGATCCCTGGCCTAGTGCAAAATAAGTAACTAATGCTTGTGTCAGTGGCTTGTGTACTTTTCATACAGTCTGTATGACTGCATCAGGTTGGTTGTTTTTTTTCCTATTCAAGCCTACTAAAGCCTTGCATTCTTTTAGATAGACTCGACTATTCTTTGTAACGATTTTCAATGCATTTTTAATTGTTGTTCTAATTGTGAAAACTGTTCTTGCAAAGGAAGTATTACAAGAGAATTATAATGATGGAAAAAAAGTCTGGTGACCTGCTTTCTGTTGCCCTGCTGTGCAGGGGACTTGTTCAGGTGTATGTTTGGAGTCTCACCATTCAGAAGTAGTGCCATTGTGAGAAAGTACTTGTTGCATGTAAATATATCTAAGAAAAAAAAGACAGGAAAATAGCTGTGAAGTGGGCATTTTACATAATGAATAATTAGGCTAAAAGATGCATAGAAGGTCTTCCCTTCTTTAAAGTTCATACCATACTTTGTGGTGTGGAGAAGTGGAGACCTGAAAGGTTTTCAAAAAGAAATCAGCTGTATGCAGTGTCAGCTTTTGAAAGACTGAACTGATGAGGAGCAGTTCTGAATGTTAGAAGTTGCAATATGTGCACCTGTAAAACTGTTTGCAGTAAAAAACCCCCAACTTTTTAGATGAGGTATTTGATTCAGTGGCAGTACTGTTCTTGATACTTTGCTGTTTGGTACCTTTGTCAATGTATCAAAAGCATCATCAGAAAGTAGAAAGATACCTTAATGTTGAAATCTCAATTTGTTGGCTTGTTTATGGATGTGGATGTGCATTTCTAGTAAGTTGATTCTTCAAGATCAAATTGATTAGGATCAGCATTATATATGAGAATATCTTTTTGTGTTGTGGCGGAGGTTAAAGAAGATTCATGTCCCTGTGCTGTTGTGATGTGGAGCTAACTTCTTTCTTAGGAAGCTTCTCGACACTTTCAGACTGGTACATTTTGGGCAATAAATACATTATTTGTTTTCCCCGTAATTCACAGAAGTTGAGTTATATAAGAACATGCATGTTGTGGGACATTTGTGATGAAACAGGAAATATTCAAATTTCTTAAAGATAAAATGTAGTTTTCAGAGGAGCACCAACATTTTGAACTTGCCTTACCTTGGGCAGGTGTGTGTTGTGACTACCAGCAGTATACACTTGATGGAAAGTAGTATTTTCAGAACAGTTTAATTAGGAATTTGCAAGTGGTTGATATTAGCTGTAGGTTGAATTTCAAGCCTCTGTTTCTTAAATGTGCCATCAGGCTGAATTTGTTTTTCTAGTAATAGCTCAACGAGTCTTGAAAACTGGGGTGACCAAGTGTATATCTGGTTGGCAATCAGGAGTGACTGGCTGCGAGCAGGTGTCTTAACTGCCCGTTACCTGCAGCACATGTGTATTCCATCATATAACTGGTAGACTTTTCTATACTAGTGAATATGTGCATCTGCAAAGCTGACTTTTTAAAACAAAACACTTGGAGAAGTGTATTTTGAAACTTGGTTGACTAAGTGTAGTCTACAGACCACGCTGTTAGTGTACTTAGCAAATAGCCTGAAGAGAAATACCATAGACTGCAAGTGAATGAACAGTGATAGTAAAAATCTGTTGATAGTAGATTGCGCTTATGTCTGTATCTACAAGGAATAAGGGAAGCCACTTTGGTGAATTCAGGTTGGGTTCTTTTGAAGAGCAGAGTGATGCATGATGAAGTTAGCTGTAATTTCTTAAAAAGTGGTAAGAATGAGAGAAACAGTGAAAATCGCATATGGTGTGGGAAGAACAAAGTTAAGTCTAGGCAAATGCATGCTGGATTCATCCTGTGGTATCTAGTACTGTTTAGAAGAGCAAACACCTGGGAAGCTTTAGTTCAGTTTTTCTCAGATGTGATTGGTGAGATTGGTTTGCCTGTCCCTTCCCTGTGTATATATATGTGTATGTATAAAAATTTAAAATACGTCAAGTATATATAGGTAATCTAACTTTTGAGTTAAATCAGGAGGTAAGCATTTAACTGGATTTATACTTTGTATTTATATATGGAAACTTGAATCAGCAAGAGGAGGTGCGACTCAAGTTATGGTCCTACAAACCTCATAAAACTGCGTCTAGGTAGAGGAAAGAAGCTGAAATTAGTGCATCCCTTTGGAAAGGAGATAGTGCAGATCTAATATGTATTCTGCAGGATGGCAGCTGGTCAGGCAGCCTGTGAGCATAGGCAGACTTCCCTAGTGTCTGCACCACAACTCTTTTCCCTGGAGCAGAAGGGAGAGAATCCTGAGGAGATGTGGAAAAGAAGGAAGTTAAGCATTATCATGGTGTGGGAGAAGTATTAAGAAACAAAAGAACAAGTCTGGAAGAACTATTTTTTATTAGTTCTGCTGCTCATAGGAAAGAATATGTCTGCATTTATGATTAGTAGTGCAATTTCTTTTTTTTTTTTTTAATGAATGCAAATTAACTCTCTTAGTCTCAGATGGTTCAGTATTTTTTGAGATTAGCAGGAGAGAACTCCAATCTGAATCTAATCTAATATTCTGCTCCAGCTGAGCAATTGTTCTTTGTGCACATTGATGTAACTGTCCATGGCTCTGCAACAGATTCCAGTGCAGTACTTAATTTTGTAATGTGCTTCTAAAAATAAGTGCATAGTCTTATGTAACGCTTCTTGTATTGTTAGCACCTAGAGGCTTCATCCCCACTGGTATGAAGCAGAACACATCCTACATAGTTCTTGATTGTGGGTATTTACATCTGAAATATTTTCCCTGTTACTGTCTATGGCCGAACAGTATCTCTGCTTGTGTTTTAGGAATATCAAATATCTTATTTGCAGAGTTAGGTATGTTACTCCTCTGCATTTGCAGAATTTTAGAGTATTAGTTTGGCATTTGAAAGCACTATGTAGTACAGTAGATATTTGTTTCTGTAAATGAAAGAAACCTGGTGGGTTCCTGCTCGCAGGTACATAGACTTTCTCAGAGACCCCTTGCATAATTTGACTCTGCTCTGTAACTCTAATAGTTCTGAAAGCCTGTGGATGCTACAGATGTGAAAAGGAGATGTTAATTGTATTAATGCAACTTTGAGAGCAAACTTGAAATATGCTTGAAAATAAACCACTTTTTCAGTATTTTAGGTGACATTTATGATCAAATTATACCGTTCTCTTAGCTTTTGTACACCTCTTGCTGTAGGTGTACAATGCTGTAGTCTTAGCAGTGTTTTGCTCTTTTGAATGTGACTTTTCTCATGCTTTTTGAATTCAGGCTACAGATAACATGTTAAATTAAATGATAGGCTGCATCATGTCTTACTAGTGGGTTAACACCTGTACAGAGCAAACCTGTCATATGTAAATAATTCAAGGGACAGAACTTGGATTTATGAAGAATTATAGCTTCATTCTGGAGTAGTTTGGTTCTCATTTTTCACAGCTTCTTGAAGTAGGTGCTATATTTTTGTGTTAGGAGCAGAGCTGAAATGTTAGACTAGAGGATCAAAAGTTGAGAGTCTTGAAGTCCAAGGACAAAACAAATACATCCTTTGTTCTATTACTGTCCTTATAAAAGTTAAATATTTGTAGTGTTGTTTACTGCTATCCCATGTACTTCATTTTACAAGGTCCTCTTTCCCTGAGGGATCCTGTGGTTCAGTGAAGAGTTGATTCAAAGGGATCCGAGGTCTGAAGAAGTAGATAGGTGCGTGTAAAACTAAACAAAGAGGTAGTGACTTCATTAGGTCGCAGCATTAAGAACAAGTGTGATTTTATAGATGCTTTTAATGATTGCTGTATCTGAACAATTGAAATGATTTCATTTCCTAGCAGTGTTTAGGTCAGGTATCTTTTTTTTAGGTCAGGTATCTTACTTTGGGGCGGGGGAAGTAGTCAGCCCTCAGACTTGTCAATCATAGAGGTCATCTTGAAAGACTGAAAAATTTGTAAACCTTGGTATTTATGACACCAGAAGCCCAGTATGAGGCTTACTTGTGTCCCTCCTAGGCCAAACAGCGTGTATCCGTATTAGATGGGTAGAAATGTGCCATTTCTATATGAATAGGTTTTGCTTCTAGGTTGGACTCGGGTTGTGCAGTGGGAGGATGGGCAGTGACAGTAGGTGACAGCCTGCAGTAAGGCCTCTTATCCTGTGCCTTCTTCCTTTGTGGATCTTAAGATTGACCGAGCTTATGTACTGGGACACACACACACACACACCTCAAAGCACTGCACCACCCTTCCTGGAGGCCTGTGGCTACCATCCCCTTATCCTCACCATGGGGAGACAATCCCTCCTGTTCTTGGGGAACTGCTGAGTATGCAGGTGATGAGGAGCAGGATGTCAAAAGCAAGTTTGTTGTTACTCAGCTTTGCCTTGTGAATAGCAGCGGTTTGTGTTTTTTTCAATTCTGGGCTCTCCTAAGAGCCCTGGGACGCAGCTGGAGCACTGTGGTTCTGGGGAAGGAAGGACATTTGTCTGCTGGCACTGAGGGACTCCTGAGTGCCACATTCTTGGCATAGAAAGGCTGGGACTGTGCCCTAGCCAAGGTGCAGCAGGCACGCACCTTGGGTAAGCAAGGTAAGGAGCAGGACAAGGGCAGGGGAAGCATCCCAGAGAGGAAGAGCCTGTGCAGGCCAGGCCATGTTGTTCTTGCCTGGTTTGTCAGCCCTGGCCTAGCCTGTTATTAATACTGCATTTACGGAGGAGAAATGAATTGTTTTTATAGTAAATATGTTCCGCTCTTCTGTTTGGTATTGTTTCCTCTTATTCTAGAGTAGTAATCCAGGGAGCCAAGTGCAAGAGTAACACATCAGTTGTATCTTTCACTGTTCATGTGCCCAGTCTTATTTTTAAGAGTGTGTTCTAGAGTTCCCTCACCACAGCTGTCTGTCATCCTTCTGTCCCCTGGAAAGAGAAGACTGGTAATATCAAGGAGGCCCTGGTGGTTGTTGGCGTTTTATCTCTTGAGTCTTCTTGGCCTGGTTTGAGCACAGCTGTGTCAGGAAACTGTTGGTATCACAAGGTTCACGGGGGGTTGGTTTTTTAGGAGGGAGGAGTCTTATGGGAAGAATTTCCTATTTATTTTTGTGTGAAGAGCCGCACACACATTTTACTGTCAACGCTCAGTTGTCCTGTTAATATAATTTAATTTTGTGAAATTAGCACTTATCCTGCACTCCGCATATCACTTGCTTTTTAGGAGAAGTATTAGATTTTTGTAGAAGATCTGTAACCCTCCCTTTTCCTCTCTATTTAAGTAAAACTTTGAATTTTTATGTCAGGCTTATTTAGTGTCTGCCTTTCTGACTTGCAGCTTGTGGAGTGAATGGATAAGTCTTTTCATTGACTAGTGCAGGGTCAGAATGACCTGACATCCCTTTAATGCTGCCCTTGCCATGACACTCCATTAAACTGTGTGGGTATGTTTTGATCCTTCTGAGTGGATGTTTTGGTTGTGAACTTGTTTTCTGTGAAAACTCTTAGTCACTAATAATTGTAGTGACGCTTTGAAATAGCTGTTACTGCTTTTACAGGAAAGGAAAAAAAGTGTGTAAAACCACAAGAGAATGACAGATTTCACTAAGAATGTAGACTTCTGAAATTGTTATGCATGAAGAGCATTTAAAATAATTGTCAGTGTTGAACTCTAATACTGAAACAGGAAAAAAAAGTGAAAATGGTCTTTCATAATTAGTTGCCCGTGTGCTTTATAGTGTAAAGCCCAGAAGGCATACCAAGTTTTGCCTTGGTTAACGAATGAAAGTTCCCTTTGGTGGTGTGTTTCTTCTCTCCGAACACAGGTACTATGGTTCTGCCCACGTTATCCTTTCTTTCCTCTTTTTTTCTCTCTCTTTCCTCTGAAGAACCACTTAGTGTTTTTCTCTCAGTAGTGACAGTCAGGGTAAGGGTGCTATCTTGCAACAAGAGGGATAGCCAGTGGTAGAGTGGGTTTGGTTTGGGTTCCCCAGCAAGGTCTTGTTCTTCACTGGGAACCTCACCAGGTCCTGCTGCTGTCAGTAGTCTGACCTCTGTGAACACTGTCAAACTGGGAAAATAAAATCGTCAACTCCAGAATTACTGATGGAAATGTCCCTTAAGTAAGAATGTGACTCTTAGTGATACTTTGTAATTACAAATCTGTAACGAGAATCTAATTTAAATTTGGGGTTAATAATATGAAGTGATAGTATGTATGACAGTGATAAAAATCTACTCAACACTGCTGAAGTGGTCATATCCTTCACACATTAATTTTGTAATATTTCATTTACATTTTTTTGTGATAATCAAATGTGCTTTGAAATTTTAACTGTTAAAAGTGGGGTTGGTTGTTTGTTTTTTTTCCATTTAGTGTGAGAAACTTTGAATTGGGTTGCTGTTTAAATCTGGAGAGAAGCAGCTATGTTCCATGAAAGATGGCTGAAGACATTCCCGGTTTCAGTGTAGACACACAATGCTATGAATTTAATTTTATCTGAAGACAGGATTTTAGATAAATGCAGAACACTTTAGCCTCTATTGTCTCCTGTGCTTTCAAAATACCACTTCTTTCTACCTTATGTATTCTTTTGGTTTGTCTTTTTTCATCCCTGTGCTTTTCCTACTCTTTTTTCATCTATTCTTTCACTTGGTTTCTGTGCTTCCCCAGCCATTTAAGATTGCAAAGACGAGTTTTGGGTTACCTGATTGTTCTTCCTGATGCTTAGTCTTTGTATTGCAGTGTCATAAAGTTGTCTCATTTTTTGTTCATAAACTGAGAGGGATGTAGGTCACTGTTTATATGAACATCTTGAAGTTCTGTAAAAAACAAACCCCTCCCTTGCTCAGTACATAAACCTCTGCTTCAATAACTGTTAAAATAGCATACTCAAAAAAACTGAGTTTAAGAAATGGTGGAATGAAGATTTTCTTTCCTGTCTTAAGTCAGGTTCTATCTGCATATGCCTGTTATGTAGCTTTTTTGATCAAATTGTGCTTTTCCTTGGGGACTCTGGCCTCATTAGACAGGATGCATGGTGTTTGCTCGCTGAGGTTTTTCTTTTTTAATCCCATTGTTCAGGTCATGCTATCCAAAATTATAACTAAATTCTGGATTAATGTTTTCTCTCCAATTTCTTCATTACAGTTTCATAGAAGTGCTTTATAATAGGTTTTTGAAAAAGTTATATTTTTATATTGCCTCACTAAGGAGAGAGCCATGCATTACAAACAGAAACTGAGGCATTTGCTTAATTCTTCATAACAGAAATACCTTCCACTTTATTTGCAGTATAATGGTTAATGTTTCTGTATAGACTCTTGAGGTATTTCAAGTAGAAGGCACTTGTGAAAATCTGTGTGCCTCTCTCAGAATTATTGGGGAACAAAAAAAAAAACAAAGACAAACCTTAAAAGGCATAATATTGGTTTACATATGGGGCATTTAAACATCTTAGCTAGATACATTGTTTTCTTTCTAGTCTCTGTGTCATTAATTAGAAGAGAAGTTCATCTTGACACTGGTCGTTGGCCTGCTGGCTATTCATCAAAAGAAGGAGGGAATCTGGAAATGGTGTGTCCAGGGTCTGAAGCTCCACATGCTATACTGGTTGGGTCTTTGGAACTCTCCGCTTTCCCATCAGCGTCTCGCACATGTCTGTCTCTGCAGTTTTCTTTTTCTGTTCCCATTCTGAACTCTAATTCCTCTTCTGGTTTCCTCTTCCCCTGTGTCCTAACTATCCTCCTGATGGCACCCAACTGATTTTTGAGTAAAAGTATTTCAGTCCTAGGATTAAGTGTCCTTAGCTATCCTATGGCTAGGCTTACATCCACACCATCACACAGAGGTCTCATGCACTAGGGTGAAATCCTGTACAGTCTCGGTGTTGCATGTAGGTGGAGTGGTGGTTCAGAGCCTTATCAGCTGAAGCAAACTTGAGCCAGGTCGTCCTTGTGAGGGTATGCAGGGCCTTCCTAAAAGTGCCTTTCTGAGGCAGTGTGCCCTACTTGTTAGTGTTGCACAGCTTTCAAGTGCTAGAGCATCCCAACAGACCAGATTTTAAGGTGTTTTTACCTGGGGGGAGGATATTTTCCTGTTTATAAACATTCAGAAATGAACAGAGTATTTTACCTACTTATAAAACAAAACAACCAAAAAACAAAACAAAACAAAAACCCAAACAAACAAAAAAATTAAATCTGATGAGTTCAGACTGAGAAGTGGTGGAAGGAGGTATTTGGGCATAAAAGGCTTGTGCATTCTGTGATTTGTCCGAGTGAATGAGTATTGGGTCTTAAAAGCAATGAGTAGGATTATCCAACACAGTATTACTGCCTGTGCTGCCTGTAACAATGTAAGTTGCTCTTAAAAGTACAACCGAATCTGTATGTTTTTCATAACTTTTTCTTCTTTCAAAGTAGTACATTTGAAGGCAATATGAAAGAAGGCCCGGATTCAAGTGCACTTCATGTACATGGAATTTATTTTGCAGTTCTCTGAATATGAAGTGTAAGAGCTGTAGAAAATTTCTGGAAAATGCTTAGCCTAAAACTGTTGGCTAAACCTCAGGTTACAGGATTGTTTTCAGAATTCCTAACTTTAAAACATGATACAGTTTTCAAAGTGAGTTATCTGCCCAAGATTTATTTTGAAAATGACACTACAGTTAAATGCTTAGAAAAAGGGGTTTTGTGCTATTTATTTATTTTTTTTTCCTGAAACAAAGCCTCATTTGAGAGGAGTTGTAGCCATAGGAAGACATGAAAATGGGGTTAGCTGTAACATCGTAGTCAAGGAGTGATTAATATTGCTACTTAACAAAGAAATAAAAAGGTTTGTGATGTAAATGAGGGTACTTTAGTTGTAAGGGTATAGGAGGAATTATGTAAGGAGGAAAAGGTTGAAACAAAAGCAAAAGTGTTATAAATGGAGTGTTCTCACATGAGGTGAAGATTTTAGTTCTATTTGATGTGTTCATCTACATTAAAGCTATAATGAAAATAGTAAAGTTGTCTATTCAGGTACTGTATAACTCATTTTTTCCTTTTATTTGTGTTTTACAAGTGAGGCAGTTAATACCCAGACTCAGTTATAAATCTTTGGCTGCCAATTAAAGATCCAGATTTATCCCATGTATCTTCCACCACTTAATTTTAATGCTTGAGGTGAAATTGCTCTCTTCTGACTTCAGCTGGCTAAAAGGTAGGCTTCTATGCCTCTGGAAGTCCAGGGAAAGAAGTGAAAGAACTTTGTATGTATGCTTGAAACCACATACATATACCAGATATACTCTCTGAATGAATAGGCATAACTGAAGAGACTACGTGTTACTGTAATATGTCTAATAGATCATGCAGTCAGTGTAAGTGCTACTGTACCCTTTTCCTTCTTTTCAGACCATACTTGTGGCAGTACACATACAGCAAATCTAGGTGGTATGCAAATATGCTCTAGATAATGAACAGTCAGTAATTTCCACTAGGATGGACTTATAATGTGTAACTGTGACATTTTGAGTTGCGCTTTAATTTCCAGATGGGTTTTTTTTTCATTATGCAGGTCTTGTTTTCTGCCTGTAACCTACAGTTCTGGTAAAAATCTTTCAATATAAATAAGCAGTAGCAATGCTAGACTTGTGCTAAAGCAGAAGAAACTAAATATGTCTTATATCAGTATAGCAGTTACAGTATAATGTATCAACAATCGTGAAACCTTTGAATACTCTTTTTTAAGGGGAAGGGGTGCGGGGAGGGGGGAAGAGGCATGCAACAATGTATAGTCAATAGAATCCCTGTGGGATTATGCATTTTTTGAAGAGTTCCTCCATGTGACTTTGTAAGCAGTGTTTATTGAAATCACAAATGAGAATGTGGTTAGCATATTTTCCTGTAAGGGATCAGTTCTGGGTTCATGTTTTCCTCTCCCTCCTCTTTCAGACCTGTGCTGCGGTGCTTGTCCTTCTTGGTGAAGGGCCTGTATCGAATTATCATTTGTTTACAGGCTCTTCACTGGCTTCTTACTGCCTGTTCCTCAGGCATAGCATCTCTAGGATCTTTCCTCTTAAGCCTTCTTTGTCTGGGAAAATCAGAGTCTGCAGTTCTTAAAACTTACTTGGATTTTTCTGACTGAAAAGTGCGATAACTTTTTAATGTATAATTTTATGATGATGTATAGCCATTATAGTGTTAGTGCAAAGTTCTTTTAATTGTGTAGATCCTTACTGTGTGTGCCCACCCTTCAGATGCATATGTAAATCATTTTCAGTTTTGACTAAAACTATGTTTAACTTAGTTTTGTGCTTATTTTTAGACAATCAAAACAATATAAATTGGATTGGGTTTATAGTATGCAAAGTAGAAAGCTTGCAAGCTGTGTAGTTTTTGCTCAGTTAATGACTCTAATTTTGCACTTTAGATCTATTGTGAGAAAACTCTTACTGGGCCACCATTCTAATGGTATTAAGTTAGCCCAAAGTACTGACCTTGCTTATAGAACCATCCGTAAAATATGAGGTAGAGTCTTGTTACCATTTCTATATCCTAGAGAAGTTCTTAATCAGCCTACATTGTCTTTTGGGTTTTCTATTTTCTTTTTTTAAATTGAAGTTTTATCTGTGTCATGTCAAGTATGTAACATACTCAAGAATACTGAGTTCTAATAGTGGTAAAATTTATCTTTATGATTTTTTTTTTTCTTAAAATTGGTTATTAGACTTGAGAACTGCAGAAATGTGCTTGGTACTGATGGATTTACTATAAACATTTATTGTGAAAACTTTATTCTTTTTTTTTGGGTTTTTGGTTTTTTTTTGTTTGTGTTGTTTTTTTTTTACAGAATAGTTCTGGATCGATAAAAAATATAATAGTAAAAATTAATTTTCTGAGAAGAGGTAGATAGGGAGTTGTTTAAGGGAGCCCCTGTTAGGGCAGAAGAAGTATATTACTCCCGTATACATCATGTAACTGACACGTTAATCGTGCACTTCAAAGGAATAAACTAGTGAAACAATTTCTTTCATTTAGGCTTTTGTCTTGGGATGTTTGGTCATAATTTAGGAATACTTTACACTGAAAGAAGAGTCTAAGTGGATTAATTGTGTTTAATTCAAAACTTTTTCTTAGAGGATTTTTTTGCATTGGAGCCGTGATGTTAAGTAATCACTATGCCAGTTAGAAAAGATGGTGATCTTTCATACTTCTAGCTTATGTTTCATGTGGTTTTGAAGATTCTTGAAGGGCCAATTCTTTTAAAAAGCGGAATTTCCTTTGTGTTAAGCATTAGCCTTGCTGGATTTAATTTCAGTATTAAAACCTATAGTTTTTCAATATTGCAGATAGTAGATTTAATAGAAGATACTTCCTTTTTTTTTTTTTTTCCCCTTCATCCTTTTACAGAGAAATCTAAAGATTTCTGGAATTTTTCTGAGTTGTTTTCTTTTTTTTTTTAAATTCTGTAGTGAAAAGTATATTTTTACTCTTGATTTGCAAAAATGGATTGCGATTTCCAAACTGATACGTCACCAGGTATGCATTACAAAATTGGGCAATCTCTTTTTTATATATAAACAAATATATATATTTGTTTTCAGGGGTGATATAACCTGAGACTGTGGCTTTGCTATGTTTTGCATTCTTGAACTATTTTGTAAATGATTCTCAAGTGAACTCGTTCCTTATAGAACCTTGTTATGTTGAAAAGTAAAATTTAGGATTGCATATTGAAGGATGCCTCAGACCATCTCAAACCCAGTGTGACTTTCATTAAGTTAATAGTTCAAGTTTTTATCCTGAGAAATAGTAGATCACACCAGTGTAGCCTAATACAGTGCAGAAAAATGCCTGTGGTATCATTTGCTGTTGCAGAGGACTCTGATCCTAACCTCAGGATCAGGGTGGTGAGTAAAGGAGATAACAAAATGAAATGCATGATACACTCTTAGAAATATCTCGAGTTTATGGCCAGATAGGAGACTGACAGTACTGTTTTGTGTTTTTCAAAACACACATTTGTTAAGCAAACAGTTTGGATTATTGAGCTGCTTAAAGCTACTTGATGTACTTCCTAAGTAACATCTCTGTTAACCCTTTGAGTGAATAATGTCTCTGTTAAAAGGTTAACAGACATTACTTGGACGTTAAGTCTAGTTTTCTTCAGTTAGTCTCGGGGACCTTCCCATAGGGATGTCATGGAAGGTAATATCCAGATCCAAGCATTCTGTCGCTATCTCTGAGTTAGGAGAGGGACAGCTGATACTGGGTCTCCTGTCTTGGAGATAAGTGTCCTGAAAGTTGCTAGTATTTGATAAAGAGATACATGATGCATGACTAGGAGAGTGTCCCCTGAAATGCTGTTTAAGTATATGTAAAACAAAAGTCATTATGCGGCTCTTCATTTATATGACTTCTCATTCCTTGCAGCTTACCATTCCAAGGGTGTGGAGAAATAAGCTCTGTTTCCACGAATTATTTTTACTTCTCTGCCTTTCTTAAATGCCAGTGTTACCATTCATAGCCTGCAAGAGGTGTTGTGTATAGAAGGAGGAAAGCATTAGACGGAGAGATTTTAGAAGAAGTGTGGGAACATAAAAAGCAGTTTAAGTCTCGGACAGTGTGGGCTGTTGAGGACAATGTCATGTTTTCCTCTCTTGGAAGCAAGAGACAGAAGCCATTTATGTAAGGTGATGGTTTCCACTAGAAAGAATGATCTAAACCTATCCCGCTTTACTTTTGTGGTGTCAGCCTTTGGAGTGCAATATCAACTGCAGAGCAATAGCTTTGATACAGCAGTGTCTGACCAAACTATGATCATCACTGCCACAAAGCACTTTGTGCTTCCCATTTTTTCTTTCATTCATAAAAGCTTCCTACCTGCCAGCACAGGTACCTCTATGACAGGGAAATGAGCAAATAAGCATAAACCCAGGAGATCCTGCCAGTCCATAAACTGGCTACAAAGTTGTGAGAACCAGTGGAGAAGTTGGTTGGTGGAGCCTGCTCTGATAGATCTGGAAAGTAGTTTTTTCACTATTCAGTGCTAGACAGGCTTGGAAGTACTGCCTTAGGCTCTAACAATTATCTCTGATTTCCAGCAAGGCAGCTGAATTAAGGAGAACTGCTACATCAGGGAAAGACAGGAACAAGTTTCTAAAGAGATACTTCAGGTAGTTTACTGGGCTGTTTTCCAGCTTAAATGTCATCTAGGAAGCTATTGCTGTTCTCTGGTCCTTCTCACAAAATTAGATTTTGGAGGTCATAAATGGAATATTTCATAGATGGAGCATGATTCTGGCTTGCCAACTAATGTAAATGTGTCATTGAAGTAAGATGTTGTGTGTCTGTTCATGATGTGACTAATATGATACTTCATGGAGTATTCATTTGAAATTGCTTGAGTTGAGGTGCAAAATCCTTTTCTGTATAGGTTGCATTTTTCTGTAACTGTCTGTAGTGAGTATACTTCTTCACATGACATTTCGGTAATAATTTCTGCATTTTTGTTCTGCTTTGATGCCTACCTAAAGGTGAGTATCATGTCAGTAAGCAAATATCTAGAAAGGTCCTGATGCTTCCTCTGTCAGTATTACCTTTATTACAGAAGTCACTTGATAAGTTACTAACTCAACATAAAGAAGGTCTGTTGGGACAAATGTGCAAAATGAGCTACAGTAAAGAAAACTTTATGGGGAGAAACTTCAAATCTGTTACCTTGTATTCCTCTTCTTTGGTTTTTTTTTTTTTTTTCTGTTTTGTTTTTGTTCCATTTTTATCTGTAAGCCTGTCTTATCCAAAGGTAGCTTTCTGATATATTCCTAGCAGTCAAATTGCTTTTTGGCTTCTTTAAGTGTGCCTGTTTCCAGGATCCGAACTTTTTGCCTTTCTAGTAGCAAGTCCTAAGTCTGTCTCTTGGCTGCTGTAGGCCAAGTGTCCATTATAATGGGCTTATAGAAGTTATTTCTCTTGGCATAATGTTTTTTGTAGTAAGTTCTGTTCACCTCACTTCTTAAACTTCAGATAGAGAAACAGAAGCTGCATTCCTTGCATTCTGTCCATAGGTAGGGAATGAAGGAGGGAACCCTCCTTCCTTTCAGTGCCTTTCAGTTAGTAAGATAAGCCTGTGATCTATTCTTCTGTGTAGTAGCAAAATATGTCAACAGTTCCCCATAATTTTTGTTTGTGTTTCTACTGTAAACTGGTTAAGGCCTATCCAGTGCTAACAAATACTCAGTGCAAAATTTTAGCTTTAGAGATTCATTGATAATATGCAAAGGAAGGAAAAGTAGAAAAACTCATATCACATTAATTCTCATTGTCAATCTTTAATAATACTGTCAACCCCATTTACCCTATTTGTTGTTTGTGGTGTGTAAGTGGTACTGTCTGAGACCCTTGTTTTTTTTTTCCCTTGTCTCACTTGTTCTTTAGGCTCTTGTCGGAAGTGAGTGAAAATGAATATAGGATATTTCCCCTTTAACTCAAAGCAAACTCTGAAAGAGACATAATATTTAGTCATCTTCTAATCCAAACATAAACTTTTTTTTTTTCAAATTTATTATAAGAATGTATTGAACTTTCCAAAAAAGCATTTTGCATATTGATATTATAACTTAAGACTTATTCAGAAGTTTGTATATATATATGAGAACAGAGATTATACCAGCATTAGTTTTTTAACTGACTTGTTGTGGAAGGTTTTCCAATACTTTATTTTATTATAGTATCTTTCTAGGAACAATATTTAAAGGATGATAGGCCAGTAAATACATAGCAAGAAAAAATTTAGTATGAGGAAGCCTTGTAATGATACTATTGGGAAAAATTATCAAAAATGTTATATTTTTGTATTTAAATCCATGTAAATATCATTATCTCTAGCACTGACTGTGGAGCATTTTTTTTTAATCTTTCATTATGCATGCATATCTTTTAATCTTAATTACATGTAGTCAGTCAAGAAGATCTCTGGATGCTCATTCCTAGAAGCTTAATTAATTTTAAATACTGTAGGAGAAGTGTTTAGCATACATAGTAATATTTGGAATACTGAAATTTGATTGAAAGCCTGAAGTGTCTTAATGTACCTTCCCTTAAAAGTATGAGTTTTGATATATTGTAAAATAATCACAGCAGTAATCTTTATAGCTCCATTTATAAAAGTGCCTATGTAATGACACATTTTTAATTGCAAGATCCGAGTGCTTTCATATATACCTGTACTTACTTTAGAAAAGGAGCTTTCTTTAGCTATCATGAATTTTACTAGTGCCTTAAGAACTGATGAGTGGCATTGCTGTTCTGGTCCATCAGCAAATTAAGAGTGTGGAGTGGCATAGACAATACTGAAGCAATGATTTGACTCAAGGAATTCTTGCATTGTCATCTGCAATAGGTCAAAAAAGAAAGGTTTGCCACTTAGCTCTTCCAGTTTAAGAAGCAAAAGGCTGAATATTTTTCTTACTAGAAAACCAAGCGTTTATGAGAGAGGAGATGAATAAGCTTCATGTTGTTCCTGGGTACTTTGATTTACCCTTCAGAAATAATGAAGGGTTTTATAGTAAAAGGCAGAATAATCTGGACACTGATCAGCTGAAAGAGGTGCACAGATTCGTTTACTGACAGTGCTGTTTGGCTCCTTCCTACAAAGGGAATATAAATTCTGGAGGAGTCTTAGAAGGATTAATTGTAGTCATACTTTTACATGTTAAATGCAATCTAGATTTTTATAATTTTGCTTGATAATTATAGCTACTCTGCAAAGACTGAAATGTTTTAAGTTGTCTGTTGCCCAGGTTGGAAATGTAAGTAGTAAAATCCAAATTTTAGCATACCTGTCTAAAAGACAGTTACAGAGGTAAACATTTAGTTATGCTAGAATATGCTATGGTATTTAAGGTGAAAAACAGTTTGCTCTTGAAGCTCATTTGTGACTTGTGTTATTACTGCGGTGTTGAAGATCACAGAGCTCATCCTGTATTTTTCTCTTTGAAATTTTATTCTTTGCTGTCTGTTTAAAGCAAGAGGAGGCAAAATTGAAGGGGAAGGGAAAAAACAAGGGAAAGTAAAAAAAAGGGGGGTGGGAACTTAGTTTTCAGATCTTGCTTTAGAATAAACTGAAGCCTGTTTGTGTTTGTAGGGTTCCCCGTGTGTAAAACCACTTGCATCTGGGGAGAGATGACCTCCCATCCCACTGAGCGTAGCTTGACTTCTGACATGAGTTTCTGATTTGACTTCAGTAAGGCTAATTGTGTGTAGTGTTTCCACTTAAGGAGAAGGTTGTGTAAAAAAGGAGTAGTTGAAGGGGCTGCTGACTGTTTTAAGTTGACATTTTGAATACTTTATCATGAGGCCTTTTTGTTTACTCAAGTACTCCCCCCTGCCCCCCATCACTTGCTGTTGTACAGTTTCCTGCAGAAACTCTTGCTTGTCAGTAAAGGTATCTTGCTAGTTTCTTCTTTTCCTCCTCTTTGTACATCTTTTGCTGTCTGCTGACTGTTCAGGACAGGGTTGTTTCTGCTGTTTGCTGCTGTTAGATACTGCAGTTGGTCTGGGTACACAGGAGTGCACGAGCAGTACACAACATCAATGGATGAACCAGAAAGTGCCAGCAAGAGCGAAACCAATGATCTGCAAAGTGCTCTCAGACTAAATAAGCAAAAATACTAGCAATACTTCAAGTAGCTTTTGCTGGTGAGTCTGTGATTTGTTTGCAAGCAGAGGTAACAAGTGCATAAAACCGGTTTCATGGTTTTAAAGTCTGCAAGGGATCTTTATTGAAGTCATGTACTCTTGTCTCTCTAAGGGATGTGTGTATATGAAGGGTGAAGGCATGACCTCATATCTCTAAAGTAGGACTTAATATCATAATAAGTAGCTGTTTATCATGAATTCCATATGTATTTTGCTCTGTTAATGTTGCTTCGTTACGGTAAAAATACTAGTAACCTAAAAATAAGGGCATTTTAGGATTAGCTAATATCCACTTAAATAGCAGTGGATAAAGTGTTTGAAACATTAATAGGATATTGTAATGTGGTGTCAGGATAAGTGGAAAGGTTGGAAAAGAAAGGTACACCTGTGCCTGGGCTTTGTTTTTTGAGTAAAGTAAACAAAATAGCTCTGCATCAGTGCTTGACTGTGCTAGGCTAGCACAGGTGCGTATTTGTAGCTCCATGTAAGTATAGGATGCTTAAATTAGAAGGAAACTTCGACAAATCATAATTCATTAGATGAAATAGAACAAAATCCAGTTTCAGTGTAATAGTTGATTCAGATGCAATGATGTGTGCTGACCAATTTCAAACAAGACATCAGGAATAGTGCAGGTGTGCTCAGATGAGTGCTGTTGATTTGTGATGAGCTACCTGCATCCAGAGACTGAGGTGTCATTGTTAGCGTTGTCTCAGCTCCATTTCCACAAACACTGCATAATGCTGCTTGTACTCTAAAGCTGAGGCTCTGGTTCTTCATTCAACAGTTTGGGAACATATGTTAAACAACTAAATACCTCTCAAACTTCTTATTGAATGCAGTATTCCTTTAAGTATATTAACAAAAGAAACCATCCAAAACCAACCAAAAAAACCCCACCCACTTCTGCAGGTTTCTGACACACGTGAGGATTATTTTACCTTTGAGTCATGAGCCATGTGTGTGCTCATCAGAGATCTGTGTGTGTTCGTCAGAGATCCTTGTGTGCACATAGCTACGCGAACTAGAGGCCTCTTACGCTTTGTGAGTGGTATTTAGCTGGAGTATTCTTGATGCCCTCCTGTTTGCTGACAACACTTGGCTATTTTTGTTTTTCCTTGAGCTCCACAGTTTTTCACTTGGAATTTCTGGCCTTTAAATCTACTCATTCTACCTGTCATTGGCATCTGTGGTAGTGGCTTTATGGTCTCTTCAGGCTGTGTGTGGTTTAGGGCGAAAAGATGATGGCTAGGTGCAAAAGCTTCTGTTTACTTCTTAAAAGCAGATCAAATGAATGCCTACTGAGTTAACCTGTCTGGATATACATACTCCAGTCTGTGGGTTTGTGTGATAAGTTATCCATCTCCATCTTTCTCACATCATCTGAAAGTAATATAACTTTACAATACAGGTCTTCTGCCATCTTTGTCTTTCAGAGGGAGCATCATCCCCAGGTGCTAGCGGGACGAGGGATTTACTTCTAGGATTTAACTGCAGGCACTGCAATATCCTGTGTACTAGAGACAGAAGAGGAGGGGAAGCATCCCACAGTCTCATGGATGTCTTGCAGTAACTGGGCTGTTCTTAACTGCTGGTATGGCCAAAGCACTGCTGTGCTTTGCTGCAGACTTTCAGGCTTCTAGGAGGGTATTTTTGGTATTGCCTTCCTGTCTGGTTGTCTTGACACAGTCGAGAGAGGTTTTAAAGAATTTAGGGATAGGTGTTCTAAGAAAGCCCAGGATTGGCAACAATATATGTGTGTTTTGCCAGTAAGCTTGAATCTCTTGCAGAGGATCTGACTTTTAATAAACCTGTGCTGTTTACCTGAAAACAGGTGATCTTTCATTTTGTCAGGGTGTCTAGCTGACAGTCCATTGAGCATGTTTTCTTTTGCCTATTTATTTATTTATTCCCGCAGGGAAGGTGGCTTTTGCACTGCTTGGAGACTTTACTTTCAGCTTCTCCTTACTTACTGTTTAGACTTGCAGAAAAATGCTGTCAGAGTTGGAGGCTTCACAAGTGTTGCCTACTGGGACCCATCTATGTTTCCTCTGTTGTTGGAAACCTCTAGGTGTCCCATTAGATTTGTGTTGTCTGCTTTGTCTCCCCACCTGCAGTTTTCTTCCTCTAAATTAAAAAAAACCCAAAAAAACAACAAACACATCAAATCGTAAGAAACTCTGTCTTCTCTGCTTGATACTCTAACCACAAGTCTTGCTTGGTCACTACTACTGTCCTAGAGCTCATCACTAACTTTCCCTTTCTAGATTCAGTGTGGACTTTCACTGTATAGTACAGAAAGTTCCGTTGTGCAGCAGAATGAAAGGATTTTACAGCCTGTTTTTCAAATATTAAGAAGGTGAAAGATGGAGTAATTTTATACTTAAGCGTTGATCTTCTCCCCTCCCTCTTGGCCAGTCAGGAAAGAAAATCAGTGTATCTTGTGATTTCAGGATACTGGAATGGAAATACAGAAGTGAGCATCAGAGGAATTATCTGTTTTTAGTGATGCAAATATACTAATAGTAAAGTATCTGATTGATTGGCTTCTTTACCTACTAAGGTATGATGATGTCTCCTTTGTCTTCATAATAATGCAATAGGGGTCTCGAGATTCAAGAAACTGTACTGTTGCCTTGAAGCATCTCTTTTTTTTTTTTTTTTTTCCCTCAGTTGAAAACTAAACTTCAAGCCCAGCACCCAGAAATTTTGTTTACATCCTGTCAGTTGGATGCAGCTGACTGGGATGATTCTGGACACAGTATCTGCGAAGGCTGTTCTGCCTTGGTGGTTTCAGAGCCATTCGGTCTTGGTCTGTCCAACCACAGTAGAGTAAAACCCTTAAGATTGTCCTCATAATGGGTTACTTCTTCTGATTTAAAGTTTATTTTGAATTGGTTTTATTTAATCTGAAGTGGGATGCACAGGGTTTGCAATTTAGAGTTGCTTATCCCAGCAAAGCAGAGGTGCCCTATCAGCCTTCTAGAGCTCTTCAGTGAAGTGGATGACAAGTCACTGCCTTTGGGTGACAGTGTATCGCTACAGTATAGCGATATTGAAAAAGATACTGTGAAGTCAGGTGATATTTACCAGGACCACATCAGGGGTTGTGTTCACCTTTGCTTTGTTTTCTGAAAGATGCAAGTACCTTAGCAAAAGTACAGTTGCTTAATGGCTTTGAGTCTGAATGGGAGGTTTGGACCAGTGTGTTGAAGGTGGACATCTACAGATGGATCTCTGCTGGTTCTGTTGTGAATTCAGCAAATAATTCATGAGGTATCAATTCTGTTAATTTTAATGCTGCAGTGATACATGTTTGGATTTGCAAACTTTAGGATGCAGGAAGGTCAAATTTGACCCTTAGCACAGCAGGGAAAAAATTTGACTTGGACCAGTGAGAAAGTTGGTCACCCTTTGAAGTATTATCCATGCTCCTGTTTGAACCTACTTCTGCATCATGTTGGGAAACTGAAAGTGCTTTTCAGTTTACTTTTTCCAGAGTAATGTCTCCCAGTTTTTACGTGGTTAGTGTTTCTTGAATTAAAATTTGGGATTAAAATAATGATCACCTGCAGTAGATATTTTGAAAAGTCCTTTATTGGGTAGGAGAATCACTGAAAAACAACTCTCTGGTTTGGATAGCTGTAATTTCCAGGTAATGGAACAGACCGTAAAAGCATGTAGTGTCAACAGGAAATCGTGTAATTTCATTGACAATGTAAACACTTATCTATACCAGCCCAAACCAGATAGTTACTTTTTTTTTTTTCCCAATTCCTTGTTGACCATATATCCATTTGAAGTTCCTTTTATTCTGCATGTTCATTCTCATTTTGGGTTAATTCAGCACTGGAAATGGCTCACTGTTAATACAGTGATGACAGTTTAGCAGCTTTTCACACTTTTCCCTGAATACCACACTAAGATTGTTTCCTTGCTAGTATGTTGTCCAAAGAGACTACTGGTCTTTATTGTTACCACTGGTCACTGTAGGGAGCCTGTGTGACATCTGTGCGACATGTACTGAGTCAGTGTCTTTGGAATGCTGCAATTTTATGCATTTTTGTGGTGATGCTTGCCTTTTTTATCTGTTTAGAAGGTTTTGACAATGAGATATCTAACCAAATGAATGCTGCATTATTTTTAGTCATCTTTATTAAAAGTAAGTAGTGCTCCCATAGGATATTCACTCTTCAGATGAAGTCTTCAGTGTACATACTCATCCTAGATACTGAGGAAGATACCAGTTTGTGCACTGATAAGAGATGTGGATTTTAAAGTTATGTTGTCAGATGTGCAAGATGAGGGATATTTGAAAGTGAAAGATGAAAAGGAGTTGTCAAATCATACAGACTAATGAAGTTTGAAAGGTGCAAGATGAAAAATATTACTGAATGTGAGAGTATTGTTAGCCAGAAACTGAATCTTTGTTTAGGGTTTATGACTTTGAATAGCCTTGTGTTACTCTTCTGTGAGTTTTTCAGGGTGAGTGGGATAGAAGAAAGCTTACATTATAGGAGTCTTATATTTGGTTTTGTTGATGATATTTTTTTTAATTGAGAAGTGCTGCCAGTTCTTAAAGCTTTTGAATTCTGTAGTCAGCAGGGAGACTTTTAGTAAGATACACATGCGCACATATATTTATATGTATATGTGTGTATATCTTGATATATGGATTATTAGACTCCTGCCCTTTAACTTTGGTGACATGAAAATCTTTGTTCTGCTATGATTGTTACATCATTTTCTTGATGCAAGTGAATAAGAATGTGGTTGTGATGTGCCAAGTAGAGAAGTTTATTTTTTTATGTCAAGTAAACTGGACAGAAAAGTATGCAGTATGAATACATTAGAATGATCTCTGCTTTAATATGTTAAAGTTATTAGTTAAACTTTGCTGCATTATTTTTCTTCATAATAATCAGATGGTCACTTTCTCTGAATGGAAAATTTTTATTGTATTTTGAGCTTTTATATGAAAAGAAAGGTAATATTTTTGTTCTCAATTCCTGAAGAGGTTAGAAAGGAAACGGATGCTAGAACATGCTTCAGGTATTTCCTTTTCCATGCTTCATTTTACCTGGATAGGAGGAAGATTTAGAAGCCTTACTTGGATATTTCCATGTGTCTGTACTTACCAAGTGTGATAGTCGGGTCACATAGGTGAACTTGTCCACAAAATAACATTGTTCTGCTTTGATAGCTGTCTGCCACTCAAGTTTATAGCAGTAGAGTCTGTGGCAGAAGATAATTCAAGATTATGGCTCCTTTGTGTTTAATGTTTGTTTTCTGTTAACTACCTTTTGTGTAGTTGTTTTGTGCTCCTGCCAAAGTTCTGCATGTTTGAGCAGTTTGTAAATAATTTTGGGTTGTTTTAAGCGCAGCTCACTGGGGCCTGTTCTACTTCAAGCTTCAAGTGCTGAGGCATGAGATGCTAATGGCAATTTAAAGCTGTCTTAGATGAATGTAAGGTGCAGTGGAAATAGAGTATATTAAAGCATAAGTAAATGAGTTGCAGATAATTGCATTAGATGGTAAACTTTGTTTTAATTTATTGTGCATGGTTAATTGTCATTCATTTCAGGTGGTGGTTGCATTTCTGTGTGACAAAAAAAAATAGATATACTTTTTAGTGTAAGCCATTAGAATTCTGATGTGACAAATTTAGGATTATTGGCTTTGTTCCAGTTGGTGAGATCAGAGGAAATGTAAAGTATAATCAGCTAGATGCAATGAATAGGTTTCCCTTGCTTATATTTAATTACTAACAAGTTTGAAATTTGGTTCATCTACTTCTTCAGTCTCCCTTTATAGTCAGTGGATAGAGGTCACTCCAGAAGTGATTCGTCCCCTGCTACTTCTCTTGACTAACTATAAAGCAAGCCTACGTGTTGCTTTTGAAAGCAGGATTCTTCATGCAGCTGTCTGTTTCTGATTTGTGCTGCAGATTTGCTTGGTTTGGTGGAATGTATAAAAAGGCCTCATTACCTGGAGAAACATTTTTATTTATGTGTTACTGTGGACAGGAGGAGGGAGTTATATATAAAATAAATAAAAAATAAATCTCTCCACAGTTTGCTGCCGAAGATGACTTAAAGTGGTTGGGATCAGCTGGAGGTTTCACAAGTAATGTAAAGTCAAAGCAGTTATAAGAATGTTTGAATTTGAAGGGAGATGCTGAAATAAATCTGATGTTTCAACTGTAGCAACAGCAGCTCCAAGTTGGGAATAATGAAATTGCCCATCAGTCAAAACTAATGAGTATAAGACTAATGAATATGAGACTACAGAGAAAGTATCTTTCAAAGTAATTTTTCTAAGGGAAAAATGCAGGCAACCTTCTCTGGTATTCAGAATGCAAATATTAAACTAATTTGTCATGAATAAAAGCAGACTGTACTATCTGAGCTTAGCATAGAGGAAATGTTATACAAAATGACGTGCATATTTTATTTTGGTTTAATGTAAGCACTATTTTGTCATTTTTACTGGGATTTGTAAATTATAGAATAACATCTTCCCAATAGTGACATTCTTTTAGTTGTCCTTACTCTGTATGTGACCTAAGGTCTTAACATCAGAGGCATCTTTGTTTTAGCTTTGCGTTAATCTGTGTTTGAAGTTTGGAATCCTTGAAGTGGTATTTACCAATTTTCCTGGCCCTTAAATGTGTTTGTATTTCTTTTTCCCACTAGGATTGGTTTGTATGGAGGTAGTTGTCCAAGCTGTGCTGTCTGCAGTTTGACATGTGACAAGCTCTATATAGGTACTGCCTAGTATTTCTGAAAATCAAAGGCAGAGTTACTTGTTGTTAGTTATATTTCTGTGACATTCTTTTAAAATAGGGTAGCTATTAGGGTGTGTTGCCTTTATGTTTGGTTTTGGTTGGGTTCGGGGTTTTTTTTTGTTGGGTTTTTTTTAGTTAAACTTTTTAAGTACCTAGCAATGTTATTTCTCAGTTTGATAGAATGGACGGTCAGTTATTTGGCTGAGGATTTGGAAAACCTAAACCTGTGCTATGGACTGAATTTGACTTGGGTATTACTATTGAAGCTTAATTGGAAAGAGATTTAGTATAAAACTAAACTGCTAAAGCAATCCAGCATCCTCCTGTGGTGGAGCAGAAGATCTGAGTAGATACTGTGTATTTTAAGAAGAGCGTTTGGCACATACTGATATGATCTACATAAATCAGCTAAGGAGGTACATTCTAGACTGAAGATACCACAAGTTGTCTGAAAACTGTAATGTGAGTATGTCACTGTGGAAGTGTAGGTTTCATAAGCATTTTCTTGAGCCTGGTACTTACTGATACTCTCCTTAATTGTTGGATAATAAAATCGGAAGCAAATGTACCCATTTTTGCATAAAATGCCAAATACAGAAATGACAAGCAGTACAAATTTGTAGTGAGGAGTAGTGATTAATTATCAGGGAATGATGTAGTGTTTGTAGTGAGTAATTAGCCATTCAGACTGGCAGTATGTTGAGGGAGAGATGGAAGCAGACCAGGATTTGTATGCAAGAGTGCCTGTGTCCAAATTGTAGTGAAATTCTGTTGCTGTGTTCAAAGATGTTAGGACCTCACATGGCGTACTGTACTTACAGAAGTATATTAACTGTTAAAAGGACTAAAAAGGAACATGGGTGTGTAATAAAGACGAGCTGGAAGAGCAAAGAGGAACTGGAGCAGCTCTCTGCTGGGAACAAGTACAGTGCTGTGCCTCGTGAGCGCAAAAGAAGAGGGAGAAGAAAAGCTGTTCTTTGCCCTCTGGGAAGGGGTAAGATCATCATGTTTGTGTAAAAGGGTTTTTAGGAGGTCAAGGGAATTTTGGTAAGTATGGTCAGCTCTGAGATAGGTTCCTCAGTGCGGTTGTGTAAGGTCTGTGATGGGTTCAAGAGCCAGTAATGGTGTTGGACTCTGCCTTCTGCTTAAGTAAAAAGTCAGCAGGAGCCAGGAGCTACCATGCTAGCCACTCTTCAGTATAAGGTACCTCTTTGCTAGGGACAGGAAGGCCATGAGGATGCTCAGGGAACTGGAGCACCTCCCGTATGAAGACAGGCTGAGAAAGTTGGGGCTGTTCAGCCTGGAGAAGAGAAGGCTGCATGGAGACATCATAGCAGCCTTCCAGTATCTGAAGGGGGCCTATAGAGATGCTGGGGAGGGACTCTTCATTAGGGACTGCAGCGATAGGACAAGGGGTAATGGGTTAAAACTTAAACAGGGAAGGTTTAGATTGCATATGAGGAGGAAATTCTTTACTGTAAGGGTGGTGAGGCACTGGAATGGGTTGCCCAAGGAAGTTGTGAGTGCCTGGAATGGGTTGCCCAAGGAAGTTGTGAGTGCTCCATCCTTGGTGGTGTTCAAGGCCAGGTTGGATGAAGTCTTGCATGGGATGGTTTAGTGTGAAGTGTCCCTGCTTATGGCAGGGGGTTGGAACTAGATGATCTTAAGATCCTTTCCAACCCTAACTATTCTATGATTCTATGGTTATTTTCCTCCAGAAGGAGAAGATAAAACCAAAGACATGGTGTGGTTTCTCCTCATTGGTCTTTCTTGGGTATCTCAGTTCCCTAGATGTCCAGCCCTCACTTCCCTAACCCCCACTTTTTTTAAACTGTTATTGTAAGAGCTATAGCAAGGACCTTAGGCAGCCATTGTACTCCATCTTTCCAAACTTGAACTAAAACACAAAGTAAGGGAGTGCCATTTGCACACAAGCATCTATTTGCAATGCTGCAGCACTGCGAGCATGTGCCTGATCACAAACTTTTCTTCAGAATTAAAAGAGAATACAGTGAAAGAATGGCAAAACTATGCGAGGCCAAATCTCTCTTAAGCTCAATATTGGTAAATATAATCAGTAACTACAGAAACATATTACATGCAAGTAATATGCAGAAAACCTATTCCAAATTCCCTCTTTCATATGGTCTTTTGTCTAAATCTGAATATTCATTAATACCAATCTCTTCCACTTTTACAGTGCTTTGTGTCTTTAAAAGAAATCTAAGATGACATTTCCTATTACCTTGTTACAGTTAGGAAGCCTATTCATGTGTTTCCCACTTTGCACCCCCTTATCCTGTTTCCCTGCCAACAGTCCTTCCAAACATCATACACTGCAAATATGTGGTGGTTATCGAGGATTTATTTTGAAAAAGCGTTATTTGATGGTGTTGCTCTGTCTTTGGTATGGACTATATATATTTTTGGACAGCTCCATACATGGAAGTCACCTTCCTAAATAATCTTACTAGTTTACATATTCAACTGTACCCAAAATAAGTGGTGTACTTATTCTGTGTAACTCGGAATAACATCTACAAGCAAAACAAACAGGTATTTTCCTTTGTTTTCTGACACTTTAAAAATTCTGGTTAGTGGCAAGCTTTCCTATATCAATCTCCGATTTCTGGGATTACCCTGAAGTCAGAGGAATGCAACATATTCCTGCTTTACTGATCTACAGGAATCTTAAGAATGAGAGATCTGAGGGCATCGGCTTGACTCACAGTGATTTTACAAGAGAGCTGTTGAGGCATTGTAAAAACCTGAATTCACATACTGGGAGGAGGCAGAAAGTAGTAAAGCTAACAATGGAAGTGGACTACTATCATTAAACATGAGTGCATGCCTGGCTCAGTCTCATAAAATATCCAAATTTGCCAAAAAAGAAAAAAAAAAAAGAAAGAAGGTGATGAGATATCATACTACCTTTCAAATTGACAGCAGCCAACACTACTCGATATTGACAGAGAAGATAGAGCAGAAGAGTATAGCAGAGAAACAGATGCTTGTTTAAAATCTAGGAATTTCTACAAAGAAACTGGTGTCTCATTTTTGATAAGCTGTTTCTGCACAAATTTAAGTAAAATCTCTATGATGCTTGTCTAAATACATATATTCACCGTTTCAGACAAATTTAAGCAGAGATAGGCAGATCTTAACCACTATGGGATAGCTAAAGATTAAACACACTGATGAAGCTTTATCTTATGTGTGTTAAGAAAGATCTCCTAGGCTTTCAGAGCTTTCAGTATAAGCATGTTTCAACACAAAATAATAAACCTTATCCCTGCTGTAGATTACTCAAAAGAAAAGCTTTCTGATTAGCTTGCCACCACCCATTACCTTACCCTTTTCCTGCAATTGATTTTAGGGACCAGGTTTATTTAATGCAATCGACACGCAGAACACAAAAGGTTGCTAACAATTTCAGACAGTAATTTATGTCTTCTTCATTGAAATGATCTGCATTTCTGTACACATCTCATTCTGATATTAAACTAAAGCTTAAATCCTACAGAACTCCAGATATTTTCTTTTTTTAAATCTGCATCATCATCTGTTCAGAGCCACATAAAAATTGTTAAAAGTCTGTGTTATGTATTTGTTTCCTCATACAAATACAGCAGGAACCTCAAAGTCCATGTCAAAATGACAAAAAGTACCCTCCAGCTTTACTAAAGTTTATCTATTATGCTTTTTAATAGAATGCGTATTGGTAAAGTTCCTGTGTTCCTATATTTACCATTTTAGTTTTTCATGGCAACAATTATTTTCAGTGGCCATAGTCAAAAGGTCCTATCAACCCAAATTCACAGAAACAAATCTGTTCTTATTAAAAAAAGCTAAAAAAGCTTGAAAAATACAAAAAATTACTCTTAAAAGTTAATTGAAGAAGACATATTAATTAGTTCTATGCTTACTTACTAAATATTCCTATTCTGTAAGATTATAAAGCTACAAAAAATGCTTAAATACCAACACGGACTCCTGACAGCATTTTGGTATTCAAAACCTATTTACAATGTCTTCGCTTTCATATAAAGATAGAAGCCTCAATTCAAGCCGGCTTCTTTCTCAGCGTCTTTAAGAGCAAGATTAAACTAAAAAAAAAAAAAAAAAATCCAGAAAATCATATAATTTGTGCATCTTTTCTGTAGTAATTACTTCATACGTGGAAAAACTAGATGTATTTCTCATTTTTTTTGTTGAAGGAAGCCACAGAATCAGTGAAGTTGGAAAAGACCTTTAAGATCAACAAGTCCAACAAACATCCCAGGACTCCCACATCCACCACTAAACCATGTTACTAAGGGCATCATCTACATAGGGTTTTTTTAATCTATGAAATTATTATTAAAGCTATTTGTGTTTTGTATTATATCTTCCAGGCACACATAGATATGGCTACTATTTGTTTATCTGCAGTTCCCTAAAATTAATAATAAAACCTGATTTTGTCAAAACTAAAACTAAGCATTTAGATGTCTGAAAAATGTGGAACCAAATTTTGCATATATAGGTGCTATACAGAGTGAACTGGGAGAGTTTAGACTTCTGGAGCAGGATTCAAGCCTAACATGCACTAACAGCACTAACCAAACAGAAATGGTGAAGGACAGAAGAGCCATAAATTCCTACATCTTATGGGCACCAAGAAAACTTCAATATCTAAACTCTCAATCCTTTACTGATAGAAGTCTCTGCCTTTCCTTTCCAAGAAATGAATGTCAAAAAAGGCAGTTCTCAGCAGCCTCCCACCCCAGTTTTAGAACACTCTAAAGTCCTCCTCTAAAGAAAGTCAGATATGCATTTTCTTCCTCTGCTGAGATTATTCAGGTTACTTTTCACAGAAGATACCCTTAACACCAAACTGTGTATTTTCCCAAAAAAACCCAACAATCCAAACAAACACAAACCAAGCCACCAACCAAAGAAAAAATTCCTCAATCCAGTTTCAAACAATGTTTTCAAAATAATCAGAAGAGTTACCAACAGCATTAACAATCTTCCATATACACAATAAACCTAAGGCTTGTAACACTTAACCAACAACTGCTGACAGATTCACTTCTCAGTGTGAGAGAATTTACTCTCACATCTGACATCGAAAAAAAAGAGTTCTGCAAGCTGATCTTGGCGAGTTATTTTTGTTCTCAAGTTTAAGCTTTTTAATGAGTGTGCAGAGAACTCATAGTTCATTGGACCAGGAAGAACATGGCATTCCACAGACTTCACTAACTAGGACACTCAAAAAAAACAGAAAACCAGATTCTGTTCCCAAGACACTTTTTGCATTTTATCCAACATATTTATCCTGATGAATAACTCATTTTCCCAGGACACGAGTCTAGGACTTCAATCCCTCCAGAGAAGATAGGAAATCGAACTGAGGCTTCCCTCTTCTGAGGCAAGAATTAAATAAGTGATGCAAAATATAGCCTCTCTGGGAGATTTTAAAAGACACTTAAGAGCTTTAACTGCATTTTGTAATTTGTAGCGGTTCTGTTAGCTCTGCTCTGAGAATGCCAATTCAGAACTCTTCAGAACTACTTTCTGGACAATTATTATGTATAGTAGCTGTAGATACTGCCCTGTACCATTCTGAAAGATGACAACCTGTACCGGGTATCTGCAGTGGCTTTAACCTAGTTACACAAGGACCTTCATTACAAGCAAATACCAAGTAAAATATGGCAGCTGTGGTTTTTTAAATGACAGTGATAGGTGAAGGAATCTGAATTTTACCCAAATTCTGCCTTAAATGGCTAAAATGTTCCTTTCATCTAGCTTCAGAAAATCTAAAATTAAGCATAAAAAGAAGGCTGACACTTTCCTTCAGAGTAACAAACAATCTGAATCTGAGAGAGGGAAAGCCCACTGGCTCTTAGGCTGCAAGTTTGTATTACATCAGAAATCACCGAATTACATCCATCATTTCCCTCAGTAACTATCAGTTCCATTATTTCCCTGCACTTTTGCATAGAAAGTTGTGCTTAATTCTGGGGAAAAAAAAAAAAAAAAAAGAAAAAAAAGAAAAGAAAAAAAAAAGGAAGAAAAGAAGAAAAAAGAACATACTTGTTTTGTCCGATTGTTTCAAAATCCTTCACAATAATTGTCAGGGAAGATGAATTATCCAGAGCAATTCCTTTCAAGTCAAATTCAAGAATCTGAACAAAAATAATGAAGCAAAGCCAAATTATAATTACAATTTATGCGTAAATTAATTAACAGCAGAGTAACGTATACAACAAAATTATTCGGAAACAAATTTTGTATTTAGTGACAGACCAGACTAGCTTACATCTGCAAAAACAAAGTTAAAAATGCTCATAGCACAGTCTTGATTTTCTACTTATTCATAACAAGAACAGAAAAAGAACTAAATTATTTAGTATTGAGCCATAACCTCTTTTGCAGTTCCACTTAATGTGTTTTCTTATGATCAACAAGATCTGATACTATTCCCCTGCAACACTGGTTGAACTACAATTGCTGTTGAATTTAGACAAATAGTTGTAGGTATTCTCGTATTCCTAATTGCAAAACGTAAGAATAATCTTTAATTTCTGGTTGTGGGAAAAAAACCAAACAAACCCTTAGAAAACTTTTTTCCAAGAAAAACATTACTGTCCTACAAATAAACCTTGAGGAACTTCAATATTCAAATTCAAATTCTGCAGGGTTTATTTGCAGTATATAAAGGATCCATACATGTAGCTAAGGAATGGCTGAATATCATTCGGTTCAAAATCAGAGGGAACAAAAACAGGACACAAACTCACCAGATACCCACATAAAAGAGCTATTTAATAAATTGTAATGCATGGTACAAGATGAATCTGTTCACCTGTATTTACTGACACCTTGAAAGAACACATATCACTAGCTCTCTTTTTTAACTGATATTCACAACTATAGAATTGACTTACCAATTTTACAAGTGTTTTACCCTACAAAAGACCAAGAATTGATTAAACAAATGAAAAACATTACCTCATTCCAAACAGGGTTAAGTTCACTGTCAATTTTCTTTGTTTTCTTTTTTTCATCTGCAAATACAAACAGAGTGTGATGATCTGGTTTTGCTAATGCACTACACAAACATTACAATTTTTCCTTTCACTTTTCAAAAAGAAAATTTGAGCTTGAAACCAAATGTTCCAATTCATGTTGCCTCTTCCAGTAGTTGCACATTTTACTACCAAAACATGCCCTGGGCAATCTAGTGGTGGAGGCTTTTTATTCTGTTTTGTTTAAGCATAGTTAGATGCATTCCTGAAAAGAAAAAATTACTGTTTAGGTTTCTCAGTCTTTTATGACCCTTGACTGCAACTTCAGTAATGATCATAGAAGACTAAAAGACATCAAACCAATCACTAACCTAAAGTAATGCACTTCAGTAGTAAAGAAAATGTGTTACAAGTTTTCAATTTTCCACAGAATACTTCTGAGTAGCTCTGAAATAAAATCACTTTGGAAAAAATAATCTTATGATCTGCTTCCAGTGTCAGCACTTTCTCCTTTAAATGAGCAAATATTAGCAGAAATATATATGCATATGAGAACAAATGAAGTCTTTCCTGAAAAAAAACGGTTTCCAGAGGTTACGCAGATCACTTCACTGACATTCACTGTAGCCTAAAAACTACAAATTTTCCATACTTCATGGTAAAATTTGCTTGTGGTCAACCTACAAATCATGGGAGAGTGGGGTGAGGTGTAAATTATGTATAGTGTGGCATTCAATTCAAATTCCTTCTCCTGAGAGGAAGAATACAATTCAAATGTTGCAGAGGTCCTCTGCAGTCCCCCTCAGCTATTATAAAGGAAAACACAATCCTGTTCTTACAACAGGTTCAAAGCAAGTAACATGCCATAGCTTTATTTTTACTTTTTGGTTAAACTATATGTATACAGCTCTGATGGAGAACAAGTCTTGATATGACACTCAGAAGCATGCAAGAACATTTGCAACTATGCAACTGTCTAAACAGAAATTGCAAATATTAGTGATAACAAATGAGTACATTTAAGTACAGTCAGTAAACCAACTGCTGATCTATAAAATGCTCAGCCAGCACAAGGCGGGTAAATTTCAGACATGCTTCATGCATCTAAGGACTACAGTAAAGGTAATAGGAGTTTTATGATTTGTGAGTTATGGCTATACTGTGTAAGGAAAACTTTGCAAAGATCTGAGATGCAAGAGTAAAGACACGCCACATGGGCAAGTTCACATACCCACTATTCAAGCAGCACACTGGAGTGGTTCTTTTTATTGGACGAGAGTGGGATGTACTGGAAGAAGAAATGTCATCCCATACTGCAAATTGCGAGAACTGACTCACACTTCTGTAACAGGAATTGTCTACAATTTATACAGGATATTGACTCATACTGTACCACAAAGGAAAGGGCTTTCATAACATACCATGCTGTGGATCCATTTTGCGGAACAAAGAACCAATTAACATCCAGTAATAGAAATTCAACTTCATCTAATGTTACCTAATAGGAGACAAAGCATTTTCAAACCCTAATATCCTAGAATATCTGGGGTTTGGCAATGACACTACAAATTCCCTTACAAACAGGAGCTGTGAGTCGGAGAAAAAACATGCTGGTGAAAAAAGGAACAGTTGCAGCTGTTCATAAACGAGATAACAAGCCACAGACCTTATCCTGATGGAACTAGTGATCCTGTGAACCCTGCCTAAGTTCAAATGTAACTTTGTATGGTAAGGAAAGCCCTGACTTGAGCAACAGCTGAGACAAAGAGTACAATTTTTCACTCTGGACTGTTAATTTTCATAAAAAAAAGAGTAAGATTTAAGATTCCACTGAAATATGCATAGTTTAGATTATACTAAAAAAAACCTGTTTGCGTTATGCATTTGTGTGCAAGCTGGACGAAAACCACTGGAAAACACAGCTTACATTGTGGTTTAACTGTAATTTAGACAGTGTCACATTCCTTGAACACGTATTTTCCTCACTTTACTGACATTTTTAAATACACTTTTTATCACTGTTTCAACACACCACGAGTTTTTGTTTGTTTGCTTGTTTAAACTGTTGGAAAGAACTTTCTTCTTCCCACCAAAAAAAAAAATCTTTTGTCAAGCGGGGTAAGATGGACTGCCTAGTTATTCCAGTAGCTCACATAGGTTTCAGGTCCTCAGGCTGCTTTCCTCTATTGCTAATGAATCCAGGTACAGTAGCCAAGACTGTAAATCACATCAGAATAAACTGTAAAATAGGGCCAGTCATCGTTTTTAGTTTGGTCCTACCAAGAAATAAGAGTAAGAAATGATAATGGGTACAGGTAGGACATTCTATATACTCGTTTCTTTAAAAGCTAACTACAATAATATTGGTACTGTCAAAGTAATCATTATTTGCTTTATCTTGATAGAGGCATTATAGCACCACATATCATTTAATCATCTCAATTGGAAATCAGTGCAATAAGAATTTAATGATTTTCAATGAGATGACAGTGTTAAAAAGGCATTCAAGACGAGCCATTTAAATAATAATTGTTCCATTATTAATTACAGTACTGCAAAACAACCAATGCTTACATCTTAGCTTTTTTCTTTTATCCTAACGAATATTTTTATCAATTGCAGCAGATAGGCAATAGGAGAAGCAAATACTAGCTTTCAGAAGTCTTGAGCCTAATATTAAAGGGAAAAATCACATTTCAGTTCACTAAGAATTCTGTAAAACTTTTGTGACTGAAGAATTAAGATTGCACAGGGGCAGCAACTGCAGGATCAAACAGGCAGACCTTCAAAACCCAGGAAACTAAAGTTAGGGTAATTCAATTCTCTGCAAAACAGAAAATATAAATTTAGGAAATAATTACATTCTAATACACTTTCCTTTCACACCCTGAAATATAAATGAACATAGCGATGCGCGACTGCCGGCCTGCTGGAAAGCTTTGAGATGAAGCACAAATGTGAAAAGAGATTTTAATCAAGTTAGCCCAATCAAACAGAATGCCATTTCACATAACTTTTTAATGCATAAAGCTGAATGAGGCAGTCAAAAGGAATGCTAAAAGCACTAAATGCCCTTGTACTGACTGCACGTTATAAGCGATTGTCATTTTTTAACACCTAAAGACAAGAAACTGACACATTTTCGTCCAGTTCAGTATATCCAACAAACCCAAAGAACTGTACTGGTTTAATCATTACCACTTAGTGCCACTTTGACAAATGACAACAGTTTTTCATATTAATTTGTCTCATGTAGAGTGACAGCAAACTATGAATTCTGCAGTTCCAGCCCGCACTTCCAGACAGCAATACTTGTTGACTCTCAGGGTGTAGTTCTCTTTGAACTTTGTTCTTAAAGTAAATAAAAGAAAGTCCATCCCACTGGACTGCAAATGTGTGAAAAAAATAAGTCAAATGCTTGCACAATCCCCCTCTATTGTAAATAAGATACCACCACAGAAACAGCTATTGCCTGTTAGTATGTACCTAATACATGTCACTGTACTAATTGTACTGACCGTACAGTCTATAACTAGCTAAATTACACAAATTTGATAAAGTCTATTCTATGCATAGATGAAACTATACTAATGCATGCGTGTTAACATATAAAGTGCTGAGTAACTTACACACTAACAGTTGTAGGATCATGGCCTTTTTCTTCCCTGCATAGCTGTATCTAATCCTGAGGGATACTGTGTGTTTTCACTGAAGTCTTAAAATTACTGAAGCTGACATCAGCAAAAGCTGTGCAAGTTATAGTGTGGAAAAGCCAACAAACAAAACGCTGTTTAAAATGTCAACTTCCACAGCAATTTTCTGTCAAATGTGTGCTGTTCTCCAAGACTTTTCCAAGAATACTCCAGTCAAATAAGAACATAAAAATGTATTCAAGGCTATGGCCAAAGTACTGCAAATGCCTGAGTTTTCCCCAGTCTGGATAATAAACCCCCAGTTCTGTTTTCCATGTCCCCCCAGGAGCTACAGTGGGTATGGACAACTGTGAAAGACTGCTGCCCTTTGACATACACCTTCCCCAAAATAAGACTGGTTTCCCATCTCTACACAATAACAGGGTGAGGGGGAAGAAGCTGTATATAAAAACATTCATAAAAAGCCACAAGTTCAACATATTTCAGATATGACCCTACATCCTTGTACCTGGCAACCAGGTATTGCACTCCAATCAGAGCGGCTCAATAGCTGGCAACCCCCCAGTATTTTCTGCCCCCTTGAATCGCTCTGGACAAAGGCAAAAAATCAGACTGTTAGTATGTAGTAAAACCACATAAAAAGAAGCGGCAGTTATAATGAGAAATTAAATATCTGACTAAAAACCTGTCACAGTTATGAAGCTGCATTTAAGACAATGGTTAAGCATGTTTGTGAACACTAAAATCCCAGTTATAACACATAAATAAAGTATAACTATAAATTCATTCCATCAGTCTGTTGCCCAATGCCTGTGTCTGGATAACTGAAGTCTAAGAAACAAATCCGGCAATGCAAAAATAAAAACATAAATCTGTAACTTTTATTTACTAGGTAAAACTGAATTCCATTGGAGTACACAGCAGGCACAGAAGATTACAAGGAGGAATTAAACAGACACTTAGGATAAAAACAAATCCAGAGCATGAAACTGCAGGAACAGAGGTAACACAGAAAGGCAAAACTGTAACAGGAAACCAAGAGAAAGACAAGGAACTGAAAAGAGAATATAAATGCTTAAGAAGCAGCAGAAACAAATGGAACAAACCAGAGAAATTACAGTACTCCACCAACAGTACTTTTTGCACGGCAAATAAAACAGTATTTTAAGAATTATCAAGTTCCAAAAACTACTGAGACAGGCTCTGCCACTTGCCCTAACACAATGGGGCTGAAAGAAACAAACTCGAAAAAGAGGAGGAAAAGTGAGGAAATGGAATGACATCACATCTTTCTGATGCTGAAAGAAAGTATCCAAAACCTCTTCATTTTGGAACATACTGGTTGTGCAATTGTTTGTCCTTTTCCAGCCTCCAGCAAAATGTCATGATTTCAGATTTGGTTTCTAAAACTAACAAACCCTCACAATGACTCTTCATACTTCAGGAAACACTATTTCAATTTGAGTGCACAGTTAAGAAACCAAGTCACCAGGAATTAAGATGACTGTTACAGTTTGGTTTAATGTATTACATGATTCAAAACTGCTTGGAAGTTTCTGCATCTTAAAGACAAACCAACATTTGAAATCAAGCTCCTTTATTCCAGCCAAGTAAGGAAATGATGGCAACAGGTAAAATACACTGTAAAATATAACTGACTTCACATATAAATGCTGACTTTATTATACAGTTTTATCCTTCTCCTATGTTTCTGATGATCAATGAAAGTGTAAAATGTGGTTTCCTTCCTACATCTTTATTTTAAATAATGTCAACTGGCAAAATTTTGAAGTGCAATCCAGTTTGTAAAAACAAAGCATAACAAAAAAAAGAAACCATAAACCCAAACACCTTCAGTAATGATATTACTGCTTTCCAACAGCCTGGTAATAACAAGAAACCAGTCACAATAAAAACTGGTGTACCAATGAGCAGTGGCTCTGCAAAGTAATCAAGACAGAGGAACGATTTTTCAGGCAGAAAATAAGGCAACCTTCAATACCAGAATTAAAATAGGATTTATTTATGCAATTAGATTTGAGTTTTTAAAGCAAAGGGCTAAGCCTTTGTAAAAGCTTGTAAAATGTGGATCCAGAAACAGATGCATTGCTGGCCAGAAAAGACCAATGCACTCCACCCAGTTCAAACTTTGTTCAGGTAACTCTTGCCTCTCTAATTAAAAGTCTTCCCTAAATTTACATCAGATGTAACTTCAGGAAAACATCTTTCCATGGATTTTTAAATACTCACATAGGGCATGCTCCTTCAGAAAACCTCCTCCCTCAATACATTTATGACAGCTTTTCTTACCTTTAAAAATAACAGAAACAATAGGATCTGGTTTCCCAAACTTAGTTTTAGGGATATTGGTAGCAGATTCCACAATCACCCGAAGCATTTTTTCCAGTCTTGACTAAATGTCGATTGTTACGAAGGAAATTCAAGAAGTCTTAAGTTTCAAGCTGCTTATGTTCTGGACTGAAACGCTAGCAGGAAGAGGAGGCACGGAATAGCTGGTTCACAGTAAAGAAAGTCTAGGGGTGGACCTATGACGGACTAGCTACCCAAGGCTATGAGAAAACCCCAGTACCTGTAAACTGACACCAAGTTCTGCGTTGCTGCACAAAACCAGCACTCATGAATGAAATCCAGCAACAGAAAAGGCACAGCGTAAAAACGAGTATAGGTATATTTTTTTTTTTTTTTTGCTACTTTTATTCTTAAGCTGCATTATCAGTCTCACAAGTAACCAAGGCAAGAACAAGCAACATGAACATTAAGCACAAATCCGGTATTCAAGATACATCACATCTGCCTTTTGTTATACCAAGGTATTACATTTCACCATATAGTTTTTTCCCCTCTTTATTTTTAGAACGTCATTGTTTGTAAGGGTTTTTAGCTTGCCCCCGTGGCAGTCTAACATCACGAAATACCTAGCGTCTTAAAAATAGTTTAAGCGCTCCCCCTTCAGTTGCACTCTGGGATAACGACGTTTTACACAACAAGCACAGGCTCTGCATTTAACATGCAGAATTTAGTAATGTTGAGAAAATTTTTAAGATATATATGCATAAGTAGAAATGAAACGGAACTGAGGAAATACGTGTAAAAAAAAAAAAAAACCAAACCAAAACCAACCAGAAAGTGAAAAGACCCTCTATTGTTTGGATGCCTATAAATATTTTGTTTTAACATAAACACATGTTGTAGACTCCACTGAAATTAAACGAGGCAAAACTTACATGATAAGTACAAGAATGCTTTGCTCTAAGCGAGCCCATGTTCAGCTTGACAGCTGTGAACCAGATGTAAAAAAACCAAGTAGTGCATACCGCTGCAAGATACATTTTTAAGTAGAGATGAGACAGGAAGACAGCAAGATGGAGCAACACGAGTCATGTGCAGAAAGTTCAGCCTAATTTTTACATAGTCACATGAGAAATATCCGAAGCCAAGACGGACCTTGCTTCCTTTCTAAAAGGATTAGAGTTTTGGTAGCTGGGGAAGAAAAACAGAATTATAGAACAGTTTGGGTTGGAAGGGAGTGCCAAAGCTCATCTAGTTCAAACCCGCTGCAATGAGCAGGGGCATTTTCAACTAAATCAGGTTGCCCAGAACCACATCCAGCCCGGCCTTGAATGCTTCCAAGGACAGCACATCCACCACCAATCTGGGCAACCTGTGCTGGCATTTTACCAGTCTCACTGTAAAGAATTTTTTCCTTAGTTTAAAACCATTAGCCCTTGTCTTGCTGCAACAAGCCCTGCTAAAAAAATCTCTTTCCATCTTATAGGCCCTTTTATGACCTGGAAAGCTGCTCTAAGGTGGCCCCAGAGCCGCCTTTTCTTCAGGCTGAACAACCCCAACTCTCTCTGCCTTTCCTCATAGGAGAGGCTCTCGCTATCTATCTAAATTTAACACGTTCAGGAAAGCATGAATATAAAGACATAAGACACAGCACCGAGAGACTGTCTGTGCCTGGCACTCGGTGCCACTGGCCTTCCTGCCCCAACAGCCGTACACTGAACACCCGCGGCAGGGCAAGCCACCCACCAGCAAGCAACACTGAGGGCCCTCATCTGCTACTACCCCTTCTTCTACAGCTGCCCTTTATCGATGAAATGGCAACCCGCTCTAAAGGAAAACCGACTACGGCCCCTCGGAAGCAAAGCAAACGCCTCCCCGGCGCAACCCTCGCCTCACGGCGGCCGCCCATCACCACGTGCGCGGGCACAGAGAACGGAGCCGGGAAGAAGGCAGGCCCATGGCATTGGCCAGTCGGGTCCTCTCCAGATCCCCGAGGAACGAGCGGCACCAGACAACGACCACCCAACACCAAACAACTCATGTCCCCTCCGGCGCTTGTCTCGGCGGAAACGTTCTTTAACCCAACCCCCATATATTTGGCCCATCGGAGATGCCGTAGCTCTCGCTTCCACTGCACGACTGCCTGGGCGGAAATGACGATACTGGTAGCCGCGGGATTCAAACTCCCGGAAACGGGGCCAGGCCGGAGCGGCCGCCGCCGGGTGGAAGCCCCGTTCCCCGCCGGGCCCCAGCGTGCTTATAAGCGGCGCCGGGTGTCACGTCCTGCCTGCAGAAAGGGCTGCCATCCCGTAACGTTTGCTTTTTTATAGGTGCTTAAAGATGAACTCCAAGACCGCCAAGGATATAATCGTTGGGAAGTGGGGCTTGAAGTCGGGTAGCTCCAGAGGTGAGGGTGAGCTCCAGAAGTGCAAGCAGGAGAACGCGGCCCTAAGGAAATCGATGGAGGAAATCGTTAAAGGGAAAAGCAGAGTAACTGATCCGGAAAGGAGCGTGCTCCTGGAGGTGAGGTGGTGTTTGACTTGAAGTGGCTTTTGTGATGGTCTAATTGTGTACGGTTCACATCAGTCTGAGTCTGTCCCATTTTAAGCAAGATGCCGATCTTTCATCTAAAGCTTAGTTTACTTTGATGTCAATGCTGGTTTAGCTTGATATTTTTCAATGATGACTGAACTAATAAAATTGCAGTCATCTGACAAGACTGTCAAATACAAAGGCTTGAGGCCAGAGGCCCATTAAGGCCTGTCCTTACATGTCCAGCTGTTCAGAACAGCTGGTCTCAGAGAATCATTTTGAGCACTACCTGCAAAGAGCATTAGGTTTGCAAACAGTTGCCTAGGACACATGCCTAAAGGTGCAAAGTATTTGCTTGAACTATGTTCTCTGTCAGCTATAGGCAAATAAAACTGCAATCAGCTCACCACATTCTTCTATTGCAACTTAAAAGGGCCGAAATTAAAACACTGCAATTTCCATGCCTTTTACTCCACTCAAGGTAAGTTTGTGGTTGCAAATAAAGAAGGCCAAGTGTTAATACATGACCAAGTCGCATACTGTGAGGCCTCCCAGAGGACTGGGAAACTTTCAATGCACTTTTTCAAAGGATGTGATTAATGGAGACTAGGCACACTAATATTTCTAGACCACTTATTTTGACAATAAGGTGTTTCATGTGTCTGTGCTACAACATCACAAGAGAAGTGCTAACCCAAGTACCAGCTATGGCTAGACAGCTCATGTACTGCTGTGGCTAAATTCCTTGGTGTATTTGTTGTGGCTGGTGAAGTCTACTGCCTGCTCAGTGTTAGATACTTAATACCGGGTTCTTAGTTTACAGGTGGAAAATCACAGGCATGTTTAGATACACCAGGCACTGTTTGGTGTCAGTATTTCAATTCTAGTGAGCACTGTGAGGTCTTCAACCACTCCCTGAAAATGAAATGCTATCATAACAGAAGCTTAAATAGTGCCCCAGGGCATCTCAAATGCAATGCTAATGCTGTGTAATAATTACCTGTGCTGGAGGTCTACTGAAAAGAGAATGCCTGTTAAAAGTGTCTTCTAAAGCACATTTTGAAACTGAAAGGCTGGATAATTTGGAAAACAGAATCCTTCTGCTGAATGCTTCAACTTCAAATCCTGAACACTTTTGTAACTTCACTTACTGTCATTTAGTTTGCAAGATGGTCTGCTCCTTCTCAAAAGCTAACAATAAGCCAAACAGTGCTAAGAAACATCAACAACCATTCTGTTTCAAGTAAGAAGTAATACAGACTGAGAGAGCTGGGACTATTTAGCCTGCAGAAGAGAAGGCTGTGTGGAGACCTCATAGCAGCCTTCCAGTATCTGAAGGGGGCCTATAGGGATGCTGGGGAGGGA